>OY282449.1:51994957-52144957 GCA_958295655.1 Palloptera scutellata
ATGATAATGATAATGATAATGATAATGATAATGATAATGATAATGATAATGATAATGATAATGATAATGATAATGATAATGATAATGATAATGATAATGATAATGATAATGATAATGATAATGATAATGATAATGATAATGATAATGATAATGATAATGATAATGATAATGATAATGATAATGATAATGATAATGATAATGATAATGATAATGATAATGATAATGATAATGATAATGATAATGATAATGATAATGATAATGATAATGATAATGATAATGATAATGATAATGATAATGATAATGATAATGATAATGATAATGATAATGATAATGATAATGATAATGATAATGATAATGATAATGATAATGATAATGATAATGATAATGATAATGATAATGATAATGATAATGATAATGATAATGATAATGATAATGATAATGATAATGATAATGATAATGATAATGATAATGATAATGATAATGATAATGATAATGATAATGATAATGATAATGATAATGATAATGATAATGATAATGATAATGATAATGATAATGATAATGATAATGATAATGATAATGATAATGATAATGATAATGATAATGATAATGATAATGATAATGATAATGATAATGATAATGATAATGATAATGATAATGATAATGATAATGATAATGATAATGATAATGATAATGATAATGATAATGATAATGATAATGATAATGATAATGATAATGATAATGATAATGATAATGATAATGATAATGATAATGATAATGATAATGATAATGATAATGATAATGATAATGATAATGATAATGATAATGATAATGATAATGATAATGATAATGATAATGATAATGATAATGATAATGATAATGATAATGATAATGATAATGATAATGATAATGATAATGATAATGATAATGATAATGATAATGATAATGATAATGATAATGATAATGATAATGATAATGATAATGATAATGATAATGATAATGATAATGATAATGATAATGATAATGATAATGATAATGATAATGATAATGATAATGATAATGATAATGATAATGATAATGATAATGATAATGATAATGATAATGATAATGATAATGATAATGATAATGATAATGATAATGATAATGATAATGATAATGATAATGATAATGATAATGATAATGATAATGATAATGATAATGATAATGATAATGATAATGATAATGATAATGATAATGATAATGATAATGATAATGATAATGATAATGATATTGATAATGATAATGACGATGATGATCATCGATAATGATAATGACGATGATGATGATGATGATGGTCCTTAGCCACTCTCAAGTGCGTCTCGCTGCTTTTTTTTAACACGTCCGTATTTTTCTCTCCCTTTGTTAGTTTTTACTACATACATACTCATACATTCGCCATTCACCTTTTTAGCTTCCTCCTATCCAAATTTGGTAATTTTTATTTATATATTTTATAAATGAGATTCGTGTTAAAGATAAAGAAAAACAAAACTTAAAGTTCAATTTAATTTATATATTTTAGTGGAAGGGGAAGGGGAAGAAAATACTAAAGCAATATTAAGTATTACTGCTAGAGCCTAAAGACGTTTCCACTCACACTTTCAGTTGGCTGCCGATTGCTGGTATCTGGTTTATTTACTGCTTTGTATTTAGCTTGTACATATTTTGTTGGAGGGAAATTATTTAAATTACGAAATATTTGTAAGATTTTTATCGCTGCTCGCCTTTTTCGAATTACTTTATGCATGCACTTTGAAAACATTTCATTTGCTGATTTTTATCTTTTCAATTAATGATCACTTTAATTGCAATACATGAAGTTAAGTTAAGTTTAACACCAAGGTTTTGCATAATTTTGCATCTAATTAAACTTTACAGCGATGGAAATGCAATTGAGGGCACAGTATCGTAATACTTAAGTAATCGAGCAATTAGTTTGAGTTACAAAAGAAATTAGAAATTAGAAGAGCTTTACAGAACAGGTAAAATGGGTTCAGTGATTTGTCCTGTATATGACTGGAAGTTTAGGAAAAATTATTAACATAGTCGAAAGATATTGGCAACAACAACAGATCTATCACGAGATAATTAAGTTGCAACTCTGAACTTTCAGCACTAATCAAATTTAAACATTGCCTCCAGAACACTTAGTGTTGTCGAATCGGTAGAGAGAGAATAATGGCGGATTGGCATTAAACTGTTAAATAAATCAAAAGCATACGTATTATATTCATATCTTTAAACTAAGTGCAACAACATAATGATTTTCCATGTAATTCAACTACTTGAGAGTCTCCCAAGCAGTGATTGATATAGGGTTTGGCCTTGGGAAGATGGGCAGATTTCGCTTAATTATAGGAAAATTATCAAATTATCTACATCTAAAAATCAGAGAAAAGTCCAGACTAGGAAACGACTAAGCCTAATTTTTTTTTTTTTTTTTGAAAGAAGTTAACTTTTGAATGATTCTGCATTTTGACTGTGTTGATCATTAGTGAAGAAAACAATCTCTTTTCGAAGGAATTCCTTCCTCGTCGAAGTTTTACTTAAAGTCGCATATGGAAAGTATCTCTCATATGGCAACGGATTCAGAGGTTGCGAGGAGCACTTTCTAGACCTTTCGATTTTCTAAAAAAATTGTTCAAAACAAAAAGATCTAACTAAGGGTTATGAAATTAAGAAATATCTCTATCTTATGTGAATATCTCCCCCGGCCATCCCCTCCTGCCTTATAATAATTGCAGTCTTCATGATATTTGAATGTAAAAGGAACCAACCCCTTCTCTATCCCATTTAGGTGTAACACCCCTCCCCGGATACGTCAGTAGTTCCAATGCCATGCATGATGAGACAAGATATATTGATTGCACTGGGACCTGCAGGAGTTAGCGCCTTTAGTCTTTTGCCTGGAGTACTTCATTTTGTTCAAGATACCTCATGAGGTTGATCACAGTCGCTTCTCAGGATGCGAGTTACTAGGTACAATGCTAGGCATTTCTTATTTTAGTGGATCAGTAGCGCGAAATGTCTTTGGGTAGGCTCTGATAAGGTAGTGGAATAAGGTTTTTTGTTTTTTCAAAATTACCATTTTTTCTGGTAAGGATTTGCTATTGTTAGCTTACAAAATTAGCGTGAGCTAAGTGTAAAATCGGCGCGAATTACGTTGCGTACTTTGCGTGGTCGCCATGGCGTAGTTGGTAGCGCGTTGGTTTGCTACGCAGAGTGTTCGGGGTTCAAATCATGGCACAGGCAAAATCAAAAAGTAGAAAAAACGGCATCACCTCTTCGGCAGGCAATGGTAAACTTTCAAGGGTAAAAATTGCCTATGAATAGCTTTTCACTTCAATGTTCGTATTCGGCATAAAACTTTAGTCCCTTTAGTCCCTTTCCCTTCGACGCACAACATGAGTGGATGCAAAAAGCTCGGCCTAGGGTCTCCATGGGTTGTTGTTCCATTAAAAGAATAAGAAGACTTTGCATGTGAGTATCTGAAGATTTTGTGGTTAAGGACGCAATTCTTGGAGACTATAATTTCGATGTTTTGTGTCTGGGAATTCTGAAAGCCTGCGGCTCTATATTCGAGGGTTTGAAAGGATTTTAAGAGATTATTAAATTTTACAATTAAAAAAATCTCTCGGGGTTAAAAAGAAAACCTATGCAAATTTAAACTGAGACTATGTAGAAAAAGTGTTGACAGCCTTTCACATTAAATGCTTCCGTGATGAAGAAGCGATTCATTGCGCTAGCAAACATTGCCACATTGATAACCCAGAAACTTTAAGAGACATAACTTCCAATTAAATAAAAACATTTTTCTTCTTTTGTTGTCTGTTGTCATCTCAAAGAGAGCAATGGAAAATCGAAAACACTTGTTCATTAAAAAAAGGGAAATTCTACTTGGAATTAATTGTTGGCATTTCGTAAGTTCGCCTTCATGTATTGAGAGATGTAAGGAAACATTTCACAATCTTACTGGAACATCTTCTGCTATTCTCTTTCGTCTGGTATTAATTAAAATATAATAAATGATAATAAATCAAACTACTTACAAGAACTTAACTATGTCATTCATTGTTTGTTGTTTGTTGTTTGCTGTTGCTGCTGTTGCTGCTGTTGCCTTTGATATTTTACAATTTAATTACAATGAAATGAAAATTGATGAATCTATGGTAAATATTTTCTATGCTATTTGTGCTTATTACTTCTTAAGAATAATGCAAAATGTAATGAAGCAAATGTTTGTTTCCCCATTCAAAGGAGAACAACATATGGATGCATCCCAGAAGAAGCAATTCTAGAATAAGTACAATGCGTATCTGCGCCTATCTTACGGTTCAAAGACAGCAATATCATCAGCAACCGACAACATCTCAAGCAATTAATACGAATTCAAAGACGAGGGCACTGCCTTGTCTTGCTCGTAAATGTGGAGTGGAAAACAAAATTCGAAATGAGAACGCATGAGTGAAAATGTTTCGTTGTTTTGATTTATGCCTCAATATTGAGCACATGCTGCAACAGTGCTACTGGCAACATAGTGGCTACAAAAGCAACAACAACAACAAGAATGATACGCATTCTTTATTTCTTTACCATGTGCATTCAACATTTTATGTTTTTTTTTAATTTTGCTCTTTGCTGTTTGCTGCAGTTTGTTGTTTATGCAATGACTGGAATTTTGTTGCAACATTTTTCATTTTCATTACTTTTCGGTTCTCGGTTTTCTCAGTTTTCATGACAATGAAAAATATTTCAATTTATTATCACTTTAATTTCAAGCGACCGTACTACGACCGTACAGCAAGTGTAAGTTTGGCTAAAATATTGTTAAACACTTGTACATATTGTATTACACAATATGTTGGACAATATATTACACAATATATTGAACAATATATTGCACAATATATTGAACAATATATTGCACAATATATTGGACAACATATTGTACAAAATATTAGACAAAATATTTGTTGTTATTTTATTTTAATTCCCAAAAATTACAACAAAAAAAAAGAATTCCGAATTGTTTAAGGGAAGTAGATATAAAGAGTGGAGTAATCATTACTCGAATATCTAACTTTAAAATAAAACGATTAAGGGTTAAAAAGGCACAACAGTCTCAAAGATAGATGAAGGAAAATGTCAGTGACTGAATAAGTTATTTTACTTACCATAACTGTAGAAATCACTAAAATAAAGACCAAAAGCAGGCTAAAAGTCGAACCAAAAGCTGTATAGAAATTTCGACCCAAAGTAAATTAAGTGTCAAACCGATATTCAAAGCGAAGATCAAATCAAATTTAAATAACAACTTGGACCCAGACAAAAAAAACCATCTAAAGCACTTCAGTATGAAAAATCTAATCAAAATCAGACCAAAACTAAAAACAAATCGTAATTTCAAAGGCCTTTGACAGAGTAAGGTATAAAGCACTGGTGTCAAAATTCATTGCGCATGGAGTTGGGAGTAACTTCACACGATAGATCACAAACTTTCTAAGCAGCCGCTCTATCCGTGTTGTGATAGACGGTATTGTTTCGGAAGATCGTGCCATTAATGCTGGTCGTCTCCCCTACCATTTTTCTTGACCTGCTGTCATTAACGAAGAATCCCATTTACTTGTTTGCAGATGACAGCACTATTTCGCAATTCTTTTAAAAACGCCCTAACCTGTTGGAGATTGAGAGGAAAAGGCATGTTATGAATGACTTACTCTGTAAATATCTTCAGTCAATCTTCGAGTGGGGTCTCACGAATAGAGTTGAGAGTCAATGCACGTAAGACCCAATATTGTCTGCTATCTCACAAACGAGTTTCCCAAGCCCCCGTACCCCCTAGATTATGGGTGCGAAAACTATTGCGGAGACAGCGACTCTTGATATTCTGCGCCTTTCCATTCAATGTGATGTTCATTGGAATAAACACATTTTAGAAGAGTCGAAAGAAGCAGCCAAGTGTTTCGGCTTTTTTAGGCGTTGTAAGAAATATTTAACTCCGACGGATATCCGCGTGATCTACACATATATATATATGTACGTCGTAAATTGGAGTTTAATTCGCAAATATGGGCTGGAGCTCCTAGACCTTATACAACATCGAGCGATAAATCTAATAGGAGACAGTAGAGTTTTCAGTTCTACTGACTCCTTGGAACATGGTAGAAACGTGGCTTGCGTCTCTCTGTTTTACCGTTACTTTCTCGGTAGATGTTCTGCTGAGATGCGCAACTTGATGCCGCCAGTTCGTGTGCTCACCAGAACTACACGAACAGCAAGCGGAACTCACGCATTCCATGTAGACACGGTGTTCCACCGCACTACGCATTACAGAGAAAGTTCTTTTATCTGTCAGACCGCCGGCGTATTTGGAATAAGCTCCCTACAAATATTTTCCCCGATTATTATGACCCTTCAAAATTTAAAGGAAACGCTCATAACTACTTCGTCCTCCTTCAGGACGTGAGTTAGGTGAAAACTCAAAACAAAGAGGTTAAGTCAAATTCAGAACATATCCAAAATCGAGAACAAAAATTTTGAAATCTTAACCAAAATCGAATCGCACGTCAGACGAAAATGCAAACATAATTTCAAGCCGATATTCAGATTGATAATAAAATAAAAGTCTGTCTATACATCAGACTAAAAGCCCAGGCCGGCAGTCAGACTAAATTCAGATAAAAAAGTCAGGGAAAACAAGAGACCAAAAACAGGACCAAAAATCGAAATAAAAAATTTTACCAATATTCATATCAAAATCCTAACCAATATTCCGACTCAAATACAAACCAAAATCAAAGCATATCAGAAGTCAGGCTCAATGCATACCAAAAATCAAATCTAAGGTTCGAAGAATCGAAATTACGGAAAAAAATTAGAACAACAATTAGATTACAATTCAGACCTAAACCCAAATAAATCAAAGTCCAGACCAAAATTAAAACCAAACTTAGACCAAAATTCGAAGCAAATTCTGACCAAAACTCAGACGGATATTCATTCCTCATCGCTAGTCAGACCAAAATTCAAACTTATATTCAGATCGAAATGAATCCGAAAAATATCAGTCCAAAAATTAAAGAAAAAATAATTTTCGACTTACTTATTTAATTGGGAACTCAGAAGCTTTTCTGGACTTCAAAATAATGATTTTTTGGATGATCTTCTAGGAGCGGCAAAGTTTGGTCAAATTTCAAATGGTAAAGATTTATGGTATAATCTTCACTTCAAGTAGCCAACAGTTAATAATAAAACTGTCACGAAAAATAAAATGAAAAAAAGAAATTATAAAGAAGAAGCCTCAAATGTGTACAGCAATACAAAAGTACTATAAATCTTTCATTTCGCCTGTTTGAGCATAAATATTTCATTTGCATCTTTGTAATTAAATGCTGCAGTAATCAAGTGAATGTCTTCTTCGTTTTTCTCTTTTTTTTTCTTCTGTTTTTCGAAAAAGAAAAATGTTTTTAATTTAATTAATTTTTTCTAATGAATTGTGCAATTAAAAACAAGGCACAACAACACAACAACAACAAATTAAATAAATAACAGAACACATTCAATGTTTCTATGTGACAATTGAACATAGAAGAAAATACGATACATTTGCAATTTCCAGTTTTTGTGAAACTGAGAGAAACTCACACGATTTTCTTTGAAAGACCGAGACAAGGCACACATTTTTGTGAAGCTTGATTTAAAGCAGTGATCATTGTAGAATATGCAAAGCTTTAAGCTTTCAATATCTGTAAATTATGCAAAGTATAAAAGCTTTGGATACGCAGGAAAATGGAATGCTCAACAGTTATTTAAACCGAGGGTTAAAATATAAAGCATTTGAGTTGAGAAAGCTTTTTTTTCAGTTGAGAAAGCTTTTGAGTTGCGAAAGCTTTTGAGCTTTCCATAACTATAGTTAAAATGTAAAAGAAGTTTTTACGTTGAACGATTAATGCTATTTATTATATTTCAAGCTATTTTCCCATTACTTCCATATTTCAGAAAAAAGCTTTGACCTAACTTAAGCTGAGTTTAGTCAATGAAAGCTTTAAAGTGTTTCTCAAGCTTTAATTTTATATTTCATAACTTATATGGAAATCTCTATGGATATAAAATATTTGTAAAACTTCACATTTCAATTCAAACTTTAACTTGTTGCTTGAGACTTGATGCCTGTGTTTTCCGACAAAAGCTTAAAGCTATTAGATTTCAAATCATTAAACTACGAGTATTATCGTGATGTCAATACACTGGTTTAAGCTAGTATTTATATTTCTGAAGCCAACAGCTTTTAGCTTCAATCAACAATATTGATTTGATCCATTTTGAAGCATCTTCTTATTACCATTCCAATGTTTGCCTGACAAAAGCTTTTAAGCGTTTCGTCTTCAATAGATCGAAATCTTTAAGCTTTCCTCTGTAGCATAGAAATCTTCCTTACTGCCTTATATCAGTGATACGAGATAAAAGCTTTAAGCTTTATGTGCATAGTTGAATTTCATTAAATTTAAACTTTACACTTCCATTAACCATTCCGTATTCATGTATAAATATAACACGCACAATATGAGTGGATGCGAAAAGCTCGGCCTAGGCCCTCCATGGGCTATTGTGCCATTAAAAGTAAGAAAGTAACCCAAGTTAACCCAAAAAGATTTTTAGCTTACCTTATGTAATACAACATTAAAAGCCTTAAGCTTTCTTTTAGGCTCTTTGCCCATTACTAAGTTTTTAAACTTAACTTTTCGAAAAAAGTTTTAACGTGAGACATTGGCTTCAGATCAGTGATGTGACCTTTTCGCTTGCAAGCATTGCAATTTCAACAGGCGAAACGGACTTTAACATCAATGAACTAGAGCTTTCCAGCCATTTCCTTTCTTGTAAAGCTTTGATGTCGATTTTAATAATTACAAATAGAAAGCTTAGAGCTTTATCGATATTTCCCAGTTTCAATCAAATCATGCTTTCATTCCAATGCTCGCATATACAGCATTCTAAGCTTTCCCTATGTAATAGATCGAAAGCTTTGAGCTCTCTTCTACTCTTTTTGCTTAAAGCTGACTTAAACCATTAACACTGACTTAAATTAATTTTTTCGAAATAAGCTTTATCAAGTTGATTTGACTGAAGTTCGGTGAGATGAAAAGCTTTAAAGTTCAAAGTTTCTCTACTTGCGATTGATATCACAGATTCCAATGCACTTTGATAGCTTAAAGCTCACTACACTATTTGCTGTTTAAACTTTAAAATCTCTTTGGAATCTAATTCAAAGCATAGAAATCAACGGTTTTTGGCTTTTTGGCGAAAGAAGAAGTTTTTGAGCTTTAAAGCTTTCTCCGGCATTATAAATACCTTTAGATGTACTTTAAACAAATTTCTGTATCTTTCATTTAGTTTTCTTCATTTCCTTCAAACTGCATTAGGAACCTTTTGATTCAAATACAAAGTTGGACGATGGAGAAGAGTAACCGAGGCTAGGGGTATGATATGGGTCAGTCACACACATGCAGCCATCAGCGCTCAAAACGTACACGCACGTTCTTATGTACACCAGATGCAATAGAAGAGACTTAAATGACTTTCCACCGCCACTGTCGGCGCAGTCATTGCCACCGCCACAAACTTCACTTGGCATGGCCGGCTGACGTGACTCGGCCGCCTGAGTTGAGTTGACTGCCTCATGGACTGTCGAATTGAATGACTGCCTCGTATATTTATAATGAATGCGTTTTTTGCACGCATATGCCATAACGTAGCGCGTACCGCGTTGCGTTCGCATTGCATTTGCGTTATTAGTATGCGGCGTTGTTGTTATTGCTGCTGTTGTGGTTGGTTGCATGCCGCTCATATTAATCTGATTTTCATTCTCTACAATTTTTCACAGCAGATATTTTTAATAATTATTTATATTTTATTTTCTGTTTTTTTTTTCTACTCAAACGCAACAACTGCATAGTGTATTTTTCTTGATTTTGTGCCAAACACTCACACACACTCGCACGCACGCACACAAACGCATTCATTTACTGAAACGCATACACACGCATTTCAGTTGCACGCCATTAGAATTATTATTATTATTATTTTTATAAGCTTATAAGATTCTAAAACCGAAAATATTAAAAAAGCTATATTAAATATGCACAATGAAAGGGGGGCAGGGGGGCCCCGGGGTCGGTGTCGGGGTCGGGGAAGTCCCCTTCAAAGCTATTGCCAGTTGGCTGTTGATAATATTTTTCTGTTGCCGCTGATTGTTGTGGTGGTCACTGACGCACATATCCGCATCTATCTGCACATCTACTCACATACAAACATACCACACATACATACATGCATACCGCACATTCATATCTATCAATCTAATCTAATATCACATACGTATCTAACTACTTACTCACATTTCTCTGCGCCTTGATGTTGTTCCATGCCATGTTGGAAGTTTGCATAAAATGCGTTTTCAATGTTTGTATGTGTGTGTGGGTTTGTGTGTGTGTGTGTGTGAGTGTAATGTACCTGGCGGAAAATTATACCCACAATGACTAAGTCACGCATTGTTGGTGGGTGAAAATTATCCTATTATTATTTCTTAGTGACAGTTTTTCGTGCCCTTGAAATATTTCTGTTTTCATTGCTTTCTTTTCTTTCGAAATGCACAGAAAAGATAACGCTTGATTCATAAGTAAACGGTTCATAAATTTTAATTTATAGTTTTAAGGTGAGAATACTGTGAGCGAGGATTGAGCGAAACGAAAAAACCATCACAAAATTCACACAACCGAGAGAGTGAGAGAATGGTAGTTAGTATGCGATGATAAGGCAGAGCAGCTGGTAGAGAGAAGGTGGAGAAAATGAGCAAATAGGAAATACAAAATATCGACGTTTGAATTCTTTATTGTATACTTAGCGGCTATACGTTTCCATAGTTTTCTTTTCATACTCTTAGTTCTTTCTAAACTCATCTCTGCAGAGGTTCTCAAAGACCCAATTAACTTCAGCTAGTAACAGTTTTTCGAAACTAGGTTTAATCTCCCATCAACATAGCAGCTTTTTTTTGGTCTTTCCCTCGAGGCTTTATTTTTACGTTAATTTTTAACCGTCCCTTTCTTCTGTTGAACGCTTTTCGAAAGAATTTAAAAGTTAGTCGACATATTTTTGTCTAGGTTTTTGTGGAAAACTACTTTCTTTATTTCATTTCCTTTAATGGCAGAACAGCACATGAAGGGTCTATGCCGAGCTTTTCGCATCCACTCATATTGTTTCAGTGACTGGCCGACCAGAGCGAGGTGCATCTTTGATATCGAAATTTCTGGAACAACGGAATCGATTAAACCGCTCCTGTGTCTGGCGTTCACTCACAGCATCCTCCCCGTAAACCGCACAAATATTTCGGCATGCCTTTGCGGCAGTTTTACCTTTTCTGTAGCAATAAAGATATCAGATATCGTATTTCTCAAAATCTTTCACTAATTTTCAAATCAATGTAACTTTTTACACTAGCAACATCGAATTACACAACTGTCTTCACTCAAAATGTAGTCTAAAATGCCACCTTTCAAACATGTGTTCGTTTGACATAATCGGACTAATGTCGCCAGATTATCTTGTAACGAAAAACTGCGGATACTTTTTATATAACGCAATATTTTTGTACATGAATTGAAGGGACCCTACAGTTTTATGCCCAATCCGAGAGGTGGTGCCGTATAGAAAAATTATTTTTTTCTTCTTTTTGATTATGCCTTTGCCGAGATTTGAAACCCGAGCACTCTGTGTAGCAGGCAACGCACTACCAACTACGCCACGGCGACCACAGGAACTCCTTGCTTTTTTTTAGGACTAATTACTAGGCCTATTTCTATTTCACCAAGTGGTGTGTTGCCACTCACACATTCGCAGCTGAACTCTTTCTCTATCTGGAAATGGGCTTGATACATGTAAAGTCTAAAATGCTCTCGAGCACATGTGCTCTAGAAACTTTATTCAAAACACAAAAATGATGGTAAATGATAAAAAAAAGCATTTTTAGTCAGAATATTCAGAATCGCAGTTCAAACAATGCGGCCCAAAAATTTTATAAATTTTGCACATCACCTGGTTCGTGGCATGATGACAACAAAATGATTAAAAATCGAAAAACCATCTTATTTTCCATCAAACGAGTGTCAAAACAATACAAAAACAACAATGAAATACAACGCTAACATTTGCCGCGATGTGTCCATAATTCCAGCGGGTTTTTCGGTTTTTTTTTTCAGTGTTATCGCAGTATTACATTTTGCACAAAACCATGGGAGTTTTTTGTACGGAATGAAAGAGAAAAGTCCAAACTTCACTATCAATTCAGTTACCGATATTAGTTGTTGCAAAAAATTACAAATTCAGAACACAAAAAATTCAGATAATAAATTAAATTTTTTTCGATCCACTCAGAGAGTTACGAGCAATGCGTGTGCACGATCCCTGTCTTCGAGAGCATATGTTTTGTTTTCAAGAGAAAAACGAATTGACATGTTACAGAGGCGTACTCTTTCTTGTAATTCTCATTTACTTTATACCAGGAGAAATGTAAGAAGTTTTTATTAGCAGACCTAAATGGAAATCGAAACCTAGTTTATACTTCTACTTTTGGATAGATTTGGTCTGAATTTGATTTCGTTTTCGATCTGATTTTTTACCTATCTAAATTTAGGACTGATTTTCGACCTGAATTACTTTGGACTGATTTTCGGATCGATTTTCAGTTTCCTTTTTATTTAAAGTTTTTTTTTTCTGATTTTTTAGCTTAAGTTATGATGTGCATTTAGTGTTCTTTGGTTTGAGTTCGGACCGAAAGTGAGGCTGAATTTGAACCTGATACGGAGTTTAGACTGAATTTCGGTTCCCTTTTGAACTGAGTTCTTGAGTTATTGAGTGCTTGATTTTTGGTTAAATTTGTGAACTAAGTTTTGGTTTGGAAATGAATTTTTGGTCTCTTTTTGATCTGTGTTTTCAACAGATTTTTGGTCTGAATTATGATCAGATTTTGGACTGGATTTTGGTTTCGATTTTGAACAAATTTTTGGAATAGTTTTTTTGGGCTTATTTAGAGAGTTAGTAGAGGCTTACGTTACCTGGTTGAGAGGGAAGGGGGTGTTTAGCACAGAGAGAAAAGTACATGGACGCTCTTGAGTTGGTACTAGGTGCTCGCAAATAGAGAGCCGTGCTTTGATATAATTGGGCGGTTTAAGAGAATATTTCCTGTTTGTAATATTATTTTCTCCACCTTCTGTGATATTAAATAGTTAAAGCTAGATACAAATAATGCCAATACCAGACTTAGGAATTATGTTGAACCCCTCAAGAATTCTTGAGCTGAAAGTTAATTAAGTGATCAAGGCGGGACTAAAGAATATTGATTGAATGTTGATTGGGGAGAGAAGGTTGGATGAAGTGAGAGCGAGAATGAAGGGAGGGGGAGGTGCGAGTATTTGATTTAAATTTTGTTAAACTCATAAGCTCCAAGAATTACATTTTTGCACAGAGCATAGAAATATCTAAACTGAGTTAAATATCAATTTTATAAATTCAATTCAATAAAACTCGATAGGAAGTTGTCATCATGATGAAATTTTGTATTCGTTTTGAAATTATTTTGAAATTTGTTACCAAGAAGATCAAATGCCCGCTTAACGCTTCTATCTCATGTGACTTCATCATTATCTTCGTAATAATCAACATAAACTTAACTACTTATAATGCGCCATCTGGTGGTAGAAAGTGCATATAATATTTTTGAAAATATACCCTTCAAATATGCCTCAATTTACAAAGATAGGATAAAGATTTATATTTTTAATAATTTCTTTAATCTCTTCATAACTCAATCCTAGGTTAATAATTTCGTTGAAAATGTTTAACAAATGTGCTTAAATTTACTAAAATTTAAGAAATTCTCAATGCAGAGCTGTCTACTATCACCTTACTCTTTAAGAATGTGAACTCCAACCTCATGTGTCAAAGACTGACTACAACACCACAATTATGTCGCAAATTGCTGGAGGACGTCTTAATGACGTCACTTCTCATTTTGAAAGCTTAATCCCATTAACTCCTCATTGTTTGCAACTCCTTTATTCGAACGCATTGTTCCTACTGGATACAAACAAAACCATTTTTATTGCGTTTGTGTCCGCGCACATTAGCCCCGAGTATTTTTCCGCTTACACATTGTCATATGAAATATGTATATGTAATATAATTTTCTTGTCATGCACACAATATTTTCTTACCAGAATAATTTGTCTTCATTTTCTTTGTGTGCCTTGCTGCATTTTAATATGAATTATTAAGATTGTAAGGTACTTGTAAGGTACTTAACAAGATAATGTATTTGATTTAAGTGGCTTGCATACTTATTGTTGCTATTAGCAGTTCAGTTTTATTAGTTGCTTGCCTTATGGAAATTTGCTACAAACTGAACAGCTGCTGCTGCTGCTGCTGTTGCCAGCAATTTTCTATAATTACCATGTTGCTTTTGTGCAAATAAATTCATTTCTTATTCATTATTCTCACTTACATACTATACATCCATGTAGAACAAGCTATTCCCGCAACCTCTCCCAGCTTTCACAGCGACACTAGCTTTTTAAGTGTGTGTGTGTGTGTGTGGGTGGGTTATCCTTTAAATTTTTCCTTTCCTTTATTCGATTTCAGTAATATAATTATTATAATTATCACTATAACTTTAAATACATTATTTCGATCGTTTAATTTTGAATAATTTATTATGAAAACGCAACCAACCACTTTCATATTATTAGCAATAAGTTGTGAAATTTGATGGCGCCTGATATACATTCTTGTTTCTTTGGATTTTAGTTATTTGTTATTAGATAACTTTCAAATTGAGCTCACTTAAAAACCATAGCAAATAATAGCAGTTATGAATATAAAATGTTTTCAAGGCTAGGTACATAGATAATGCGTGGTGGCAGATGCAAGAGTTCTCACATACCTTAATTGTATATTCTAGAAAGTTTCCTATATTCGATTAGTATCATGGGAATGCCTAGAGCTAATTAACGAGAAGGAGGTAGTAACCATATTCTATCAAAGATGAACAAAGAATGGGTGGAAAGGATTGGTAGGTCAGCCTACTCGACTCAAGTTTCCTGAGTTAGGACAGTCGAAGCTTCTAATTAGGTACTTTAATTCAAAGAGAGCGAGCAGCTTTATGTTTCAACAGTCAAAGCTTCTAATTGAAGACTTTAACTCAAAGAGAGCTGCTTTGTGAATCAACACGAACTCCGAATTATCATGGATTTCCTTTCTGACCACTGCAAACTGGGAGAACACTTGAAACACCTGGAGACTACTAGAACAGGAGATTACCTATTATTTTATGCCTTAAAGGAAATGAGAAGGCGGGGCATATCAATCTGCACTCAATCGCAGGTTAGTAAGATAGATATCTTCGACATTATAAATTTAGAGGCAAAACCTTTACTGAGATCCCTTATTGAGATCAACCTTACATCAAAGCCTATAATCATCTTCTCCTAGGCAAAATACCCTAGGGTATAAGTACATATTATAAAACGATATGTGTTTAATAGAAGAATCAGCAACGGCAGCTCCATATTTGGTATCAATTTGAAGGTCTTATGAGGACCGTACTTCTCGACTTGAGGGAACACTGGACTCACACCATGTAGTAAATATCTCTCCTAAAGAGATAGTTAGTTAGATAGGCTCCTTTCTCATAAGGTTAAACGAAATGAATCATTCAAAAGTAAAAATATTGAGTGGCGCTCAAAGAAAACTACAAAAAACTACGAAGAAAATATATCTCATCGAAAAATATGTACTTGGGGTCTCTGGAATAAGGTTGAGGTGACCCCAACTACCAGGTAACCCCAAAAGAGGTAAATTTTCTACAAGACTTAAGAAAGGTTTCGCTAGAGTTTAACCAATATGTTTAAATAAGACAATATGATAATAACTTTATGTACAAGGTGCGCCATATGTCGGTATGTGAATATTGAATACTTAAAAACAAAAAATCAACCGATTTCCATATATGAGGTACTATTTTTAATTAATTTGATCGTTTACAAATATTTTGGACGACTAGTTTTTGAAAATAACATCAATCAAATGGCCGCCGTTATTGACCAAAGAAAAATGTGCCCTTTTTGCTGTGTTTTCCATCACTTTTTCGAGCAACTCAGGCAGTATAGCAATGATTTCGGCACGTAGGTTTGCCTTGAGCTAGTCAATGATCTGAGGCTTGCTGGCGTACACTTTGCTTTTGAAATAACCTCACAAAAAGAAGTCCGGAGGGGTCAAATCTGAAGAGTCAATGTCGTTTTCCTTGCAAAAACTGCATAGTTAGATTTGCAGTGTGGCATGGCGCACCGTCTCGTTGGAACCCGTAACAGTCCAGATGATTTGTGGGCAGACATAATTATTCAACATCCACCGATATCGATTCCCATCGACTGTTTCGCTGTTTCTCTGACGAAAACTGGCCCAATGATGGTTTTGGCGCAAACGCCGGCTCAAGCAGTAACTTTTTGGTCATGCAATGGTGTTTCGTGGATCTCGTGTGGATTCTCCGTTGACCAAATGTGGCAATTTTCCTTGTTAACGGCGCCGGAGAGTGTGAAATTGGCATCGTCGGTCATCAAAGTCAGTGTCAATCATTCGAGCGACTGTTTGGCCTTATTTCAAGCAACGTGGACGGTCTGTCGGCAATGTTCTTTGAGTCAATTGCACTTTGTACGGAAACAAATGTAAATCATCCTTCAAAATGGGCCGTAAGGTGGTTCCACTGATGCCAAAATTCTGAGCGCGGTGACGATACGACACATATGGGTACTCGGCAACACTATCTCTTACTGCTTCAACCAGTTCATTGGAACGTCTTGGGCGTTGATCAACGGCTTGTTCATGATCTCCCACTGTCCCGTGCTTAACAAAATTCGACACCAAACGACGAATAGTGTTGCCAGACGGAGCTTGTTGGCCACGATATTTTCGACGACATGCACGTTCAATTAATACAACTGAACGACTATTTTCAATGTATAGCGTCACTATTTCGGTGCGTTGTTTCGGTTTGAAGCGATTCATGGTTAAAATTGTACTGAATTGAGGTTTCAAAAACATGTTTACTCAGTTTTTTTCAATTTTTTTAAATACCTTTAATAAAAATATTTGCGAAAATTATCGTCATCGGGCAGTAACCACGCCTATTTCTCAGACAAGTGAAATCGACAAGGGATCAAATCAAAGGAAATAATGAAGCTAGTTTTATGAAATTCGGTGTACTCGTTTGAAACAGCGTCAGAAACAATTGTTGGAAAAACTATCATCATGGGGTAATAACCACGTTCATACCTCCCACACAAGTGAAACGTTCAAGCGGCAATACAAGGGAAATATTGATACAAATATGTATAGCGAAATTGTGTAGATTTAATGAATTACCGGTGTACAAGTATGAAACAAGTAATGACATCTCTGTGTCGCTAAGTAAAACTATACGCTCTGTCAAACGAAATCATTGGCGCCATTTCGTCGCATTTAGTTCTGTCAACAATATTCAGTTCATAAACAATCAAGTTTCATACAAAAAAATTTTTTTTTTCGCTCGTAAAAATGTCGCATTTTGTGCCTACAAACTACGATTTGCGGACATCATTGATTTTCTGTTTCCAATTGAAGAAATCTGCTTTGAAATCTCATCGAATGCTTGTGGAAGCTTACGGCCAGCACGCTCTAGATAAAACTCAGTGCAACGAGTGGTTCAATAAGTTTGAAAGTGGCGATTTTGATGTGAGAAACGAAGAACGTGGAAGACCACCGAAAAAGTTTGAAGATGCCGGATGTCGAATTGCAAGCTTTACTCGATGAGGATGAGGATGATGGTCAAACGCAAGAACAACTTGCAGAACAATTAAATGTGACCCAACAATGCATATCTCAACGTTTAAAACCCATGGGATTGATTTAGAAGGTGAGAAGATGGGTGCCGCATGAAGGCATGGGATGGTGAAAGACAGCAAGAAAATCGAAAAACCACGTGTGAAATGTTGCTCGCCAGATACAAAAGAAAGTCATATCTTCATCGAATTGTTACTGGCGATGAAAAATGGATCTACTTCGAGAATTCCAAACGTAAACGATCATATGTTAAGCCCGGTACACCAAATACCGACCAAATCGACAGCAAAGCCAAATCGTTTCGGAAAGAAGACAATGCTCTGTGTTTCTGTGTTTTCTGGGATCAGCGAGGTCTTATCTGGTTTGAACTTCTAAAACCAGGTGAAACAGTTACTGGTCAACACTAACAACAACAATCTGCCGATTTGAACCAAAAACGTGCTTTGCACCAAAAACGTCCAGAATATCAAGCTAGGCAACACAAAGTGATTTTTCTTGATGACTATGCACCATAACATCGAACAAAACAGAGCCGGGATTTGGTAAATTCGTACAGCTGGGAAGTTCTCCCCCATGCGGCTTATTCACCAGACTGATGACCATCTAACTACCACTTATTTTCATCAGTGGGGCACGCACTTGCCGAACAGCACTTTAATTCGTCCGAAAGTGTGAAAAACTGGCTCGATGACTGGTTTGACTCAAAAACGGGCAGTTTTTTTTGGTGAGACATACACAAGTTGCCAGAGAGATGGGGAAAATGTGTAGCCTAACAATGGCCAATACTTTGAGTGTGTATTTTCGTTAAAAAAAAATACCGGATTCGTACTTGTACACCTGGTAAGCGCTATGCTTTGAGCATTTTATATAGAAACTATCGAAATATAACAAAAAAATACCACGCCATCCTTTCGATCATTACAAGGAGGGACATTAGAACTTTTTAAGAAGTTCGTCTGCGTTTGAAGAGAAACTTTCCATATTGATTTTAATTGTAAGTTTATAAACAATTGGTGTGATTTTTCGAATATTACCATTGCCAAGTGAAATAAATGCGCTATTCATTAATTAATTAATATTCATAAAAGAAATGCATTTTCATTTGCACTTATTGTTTGGTAAATATGGTATGTAATGGAATATTCGTTTCGTTTCATTTCATTTCGTTGATATGCATTAATAAAATGATTGTTTTGTTGTTTGTTTGTTTTTTCTTTTGTTGCTGTTGACGCTCTTGATGCTCTTGCTTCGCATTGTTGCTGTTGTTGTTGCCGCTGTTTTCATTATTATTGTTATTGCTATTATGATGATGTAAGCAATAAAGCACTCACTCAACACCACATCGCCACCATAAATTCAACGATGTATGGAGGCTGGCTGCAATCATGCCACTAGCAACAAACAACAACAACAATAGCAACAGCAGCAACAACAACAACAACAACAACAACAACAACAACAACCGCACTAACAACAAAAACAACACCAATAACAAAACAAACACCAACAACAGCACCATAGCAAACAACACCATAGCACATCAACATCATCGGCGTCGTCATCATCATCATCGGCGTTATCATCGTCGTTGCCGTCGTCATCATCGTGATCATAGCTAAAGCATCATAAGTGTTACATGGTATTCAATGCATAAAAATTCAGCAGCGAAAAACAACAAATACAGCAGCAATATTAAAAAGCAGGCAACCAGGCAGGCAACCAGGCAGGCAGGCACGCAGGCAGGCAGGCAGCCAGGCAATTTAAGATGAGAATTCATGCATTAGCATTAAAGCAAGTGTGTTGCTGTTTGTTGTTGCTGCTGTTTGTTGCTGTTTGTTATTGTTGTTGTTGTTGTTGTTGTTGTTGTTGTTGCTGTTTGTTGCTGTTTGTTGCTGTTTGTTATTGTTGTTGTTGTTGTTGTTGGCGACTACAGATGATACATATCCTCCTTAGCGACTTCTACGCTCCTCCCTGCACACTTTGCAACACTTGATCCATTTGGTATTGCTGCTGCTGCTGCTTCTGTTACCCGCTACTGCTGCTGCTTCTTCTTCCACCTTCTTCTTTCTCTTCTTCTTCTTGTTCCTCTGTTAGCTGTTGTCAGCATATACGAATTTTAATTTCATGCCACAGCAGGGGGCCCACGAGCACGACTTCTTCATTACGCGCACACACATTTTCTGTGCACTGGCATTTTTTTTTTTTTTAATTTTTTTCTTCATATTTTCTGTGTTTTTGTTTTGTTTGTGTTGTTTTTCAAATAAATTTTTTTTTTTTTTTTTTTTTGTTTGAATGCATTTTTTGTCCGCTGGGATTATTTGTAAAGAAAAACAACAGCAAAAAGCAAAGAAAAAAACTTTATTATAATAATGAAGAAGGAGCAAGGAGTATGAGGTATGGATCATCATGCCCCAGCAGCAGCGGCAGCATCGGCAGCAGCAGAGACAGTTCTGCTGTGCACCAACAGCAAAACGAATTGAACGATGCCGCAATTTAGCATTTATCAAAATTTAAATTATGTGTTCGAAACAACAACAACAACAATAACAACAACAAAATCAACAGCAAAATAAAGTACATGAAAAACAACATGAGCAACAAATAACAAAAGATTTGCCATGCAATACTTTTTACCTCCTTTCGTCATTGTACCCTACACTCGGTGCTTAACTAATTGGAATATGTCTGATGTCGTTTCAATTGAATTGATAACACTGTGCAACACATTTTGACTTTCAATTCAGATCCGAATTCGTAAAGTTAAGGACTTTACTTTTAATGGCACAACAGCCCATGGCGGGCCTAGGCCGAGCTTTTCTCATCCACTCATGTTGTGCGTGTTATATTTGTACATGAATGGAAGGGACCTACTGTTTAATGCTGAATCCGAACGGCGAATTGAAAAGCTTTTCATAGCAATTTTTACTCTTGTAGGTTTGTGCCGAACCCTGGACACTCTGCGTAGCAGTCCAACGCACTGCCACTAAACCACAGCGACCACTTAAGGACTTCCCATTTATATTTTTCAGATTGTTCAGCATGTGGGTGGGGAAAACAGGCCCCAGTTTCAACAGCTCTCGAAGGCCCTGCTCAATAACATTCTGGCTCAAAGGGAATCTCTCTATTCCACATTCCTCCCACCCGCACTTCCCCTCTCACTTTCCCCACACACTTCTTAACCAAATGCTGCATCCTGCCGTTGCCAAACTGATGCAGCATCACTCTCTGCATGGAATTTGTAGGGTATACAAAATACACGCATAACCGAACTTAAAATTTTCATACAAATGTTTTTCTGAAAACAAAAGCAAAAGAAAGAAAATTATTAAAAACTACCAAAACAATAACAGATCAGTTGAAAGCATATGGAAACGTTGTTTATGTTGTTGTTGTTGTTGTTTATGCTTCTGCTATTATTGTTGCTTATGCCAAAAGCAATGATCCGGCAAAATCAGCAATGCATTCGCGATTTCATATTCAATTTGTTTTTTTTTTTCTTATTTTTATGTTTTAAAACATAAATTTTCTGGTTTCACGATCCCCAGGGATGTTACGCTCCAGAACAGAAAATTATCATCCAATTCAAGTGCTACTCAATACACATAAAATGTACATATACACAAACACACATACATACACATATAAATCCATACAGTACTTTTCGCTTAAAGCGAACTTCAAGAGGAGAGCAAAAAATTATCGATATTAGTTTTAACAGAAATTTGGATTTCATAATTCACACGCGTGACGTCATAGCAAAATATTCGTAGTGGCGGATTCAAGGGAGCTGCTGCAGTCTCTCTCTATGTAAAATATGAATTCTTATTGTATTTGTTAAGTATTTCGACAGCGTAACTAATTACCAAAACAATTTGGATTTTTATTCTGAATTTTGGGAACTTTCAGTGTGAATTGTAATTAATTTGAATGTCGGCCTTTGTTCCGAGTTATGATCTGAAGTTTGATTTGATTTCTGTTCTGAATTTTGGTCTACTCTCGTTTGATTTTTGCTCGGCATGTGGTCTGGCTTCTAATCTAAATAGCTGCTGAGTTTTCGTGTTAATTTTGGTTTGCTTTTGCTTTAGACTTTCACATCGATTTTTAGTCTGACTTTGATTTATTGTCTAATTTTATGTCCGATTTTTGGTCTGACTTTCGATACTTAGACTTTTTGTGTAAATTTATTATGATTTTTGGTGTCATATTTTTGACTGGCTTTTTGACCTTTGCTGCTCTGTTTTTAGGTTTGAGTTTTTGTCAGAATTTTGTCCGATTTTTTATCAGAAATTCAGCTCGATTTGGGACCTGATTTATTAAAATTTTTTATGATCTGAATGCGACAAGCTTGGCCTAGGCCCTCCATGGGCTGTTGTGCCATTAAAAGTAAGTAAGTAAGATCTGACTCTGGCATGCTTTTCTTCCGACATCTGATTCGATTTTTGGCCTGACTTTAGGCCTCATTATTGGTCTGTCTGACTTTAGGAGTGATTTTTGGTCTGACTTTCTGTCAATAATTTGATCTGATTTTGATTTGAATTTAGTCTCGATTTTGGTTTGAGTTGAGAGTCTGGATTTATGTCTGATTTTTGCTCATATTTTAGGTCTAAGTTTTGATCAGAATTTGTTCCTGTTTCTAATTTGAAATGTATGTAGTTCGAATTTTGATATGTATTTAAGTCTGATTTTTAGTTCAAATGTGATCTGACTTTCGATGTGAATATTTTTTTCGGTTTCTATTTACTTTTTGTCTCACTTCCCTTCCGATTTTTTGCCTACCGTTTGGTTTGATATTTGGACTGAATTTAGTATGATTTTCAGCATCGATTTTCGTTCGAGTTTTTTGTCTGGCTTTTCTCTTGTTTAGGTCTTATTAGTTGGTCAGAAATTAGTTCTATTTTTGGATAAATTCATGATCTGACATTTAATCTGAATTCGTTCTGGTTTTCGCTCTGAATATCTGATTAAGTTTGAATATTTGTCTACTCTTCGCGTCCTATTTTCGGCATATTTTTAGGTGGCTTTGACTTTCGGTTTGACTTTTGATCGGAATGTCTTATCGATTTTTCATATGACTTTCAGTTTAATTTTTGGTTTTAATTTGATATGATTTTTAGTCTGTATTTTTGTGATGATGATTGGCAATATTTAGTTATAAATTTTGGTCTGAATTTTGTTGTATCTTCTGGACTATTTTTAAGTTTGGATCCGAATCTACCTTGGAGTTTGTTTGAAAAAATTCCGCATTGTTTTTAATTAGCTGGAAACAAAATTGATTCGTTCCAATTATTTCACGACGATGGAAAGTGAATTTCAACCAAATTCGTTATAAGCGAAGAGTACTGTGCATATGAACTTAGTTACAATATTATGATTGTTGTTCTCTGGTTTTCTGGTTTCTTTTTCGCATATATTAATAATATGAACACATAAATTTGATTGAAATACTTTCGTATACCGATTCGAGTTGGAAAAATGTTGTGAAGTGGCTGGCAGTCATGAGTTGATACTTAAAAACATATTTTCTTCTTCTTCTGCTTCTTCGTCTTCCTCTTGTTCTTCTTTTAAGAGCTATGAATTCATATTACATTGTATCTTTATGATAAATATGTACACATTTACTTGATACTTCATGGGCATCCAGCATCTGTCGATGATGTTCTAATTGCATATTTTACGATGTTTGGCTTGAATGTTGGCGTGTAGTTTTGGTTTGCTTCGATTCGATTCGATTCGGTTCGGTTTGAATTGTTCTTCTGAGAGAGCATTAAGATAATGCCGATTTATGTAAGTATTTTGTAATCTGCTAATGGCTTTTCAATGTTTCATCTGCGCCATTCCGTTCTGCTGTTTCTGGTGTTCCAATTAAGCTTTCGATTTTCAAACATGATAAATACTTAAATAAAGTTTAGTCAAATTCTATTTACATAATTTTTTTCTGCCCAATTTATTGGTATTAGATTAAGTTGGATTGTAGAAAAAAGTTATAAATTCAGGCCCTTATGAAAGCCCATAAGGCTGGCTGGATGAGGTGGTGAGATGATGTTACGCAGGAAGTAACTCATCTCGGTATGAGTAACAATAGACATTTAAAGCTTCTTTGGAAATCGTAAAAATATGCCTGATCAGCAGGAAAAGCTAGTCACAAAACTACAGAGGTTAAGACTGTGTTGTGTTTATGCATCACAAAGGTTATGAGAACTTATCTTACAGTAGCCCCAGAGCCATTAGCATTTGATCTATTGCCTCTTTCACAATCTAGTAACAAGAATGACAGCTAGCATCTATGAAAGGTGCTGATCGGGGCTAAGTTATCAAGCACATCTACTTATTTCAATTACTAATGAATTTTAGGTTAGTTTTGAGTACAAGCCCCTCTTCCCCCTTTCCTCCCTCTCACCCATCCCCATCTGCCAAATATTCCATACATTATGATCGCTCTTACTGAATCGATGAATGTGAAAAATATAAGTTTCTTCTCCTCATTTGCATTGTTTGAATCTTATAATGGTTATCGAAATTATTTCACGGTATTATTGGTAAAAGTACCCTTTTTTTTATCCCTACTATTAATGTAATATTATAAAGGGTGATTTTTTTGCTACTTGGTGTTTGACGTTTATATTTGTGACAGTTCTCGCGCGATTCTTGACATGTGTCCAAGTAAAAAATGCTCAGTTGGGTTTGCCATTGCATCTTGAATAGACTTACGCCTAAACAACGTTGGCAAATTATTGAAATTTATTATCAAAAGTCGTGCTCTCTGAAAAATGTGTTTCGCAAGCAAAATTGTCTTCAGCGGCGAGGCTTATTTTTGGCTCAATGGGAATGTGAATAAGCAGAATTGCTGTATTTGGAGTGAAGACCAGCAAGAGGCAATTCAGCAGCTATCAATGCATCCCGAACCTCTTCCAGGACGATGAAGGCTGCAACGTTACGGTCAATGGAGAAAGGTATCAGTACCGTTCGATGAAAACAGACTTGTATGCAAGAATTGGGCTTGGCCGACATGGGGTTTCCAACAGGATGATGCCCCATGCCACACTGCAACCGAAACCATGCATCAATTGAGAGGCGAATTTGGTGAGCAGTTAATCTCACGTTTTGGTGCAGTCAATTGGCCCCCAAGATCGTGTGATTTGACCCAGTTTGACAATTTTCGTGGGGCTATATTAAGTCTCTTGTATATAGGGACAAGCCAAACACGATTGCTGCTCTGGAAGTCAACATCGAACGCAAACGCGTCATTGGTGAGATTCCGGCCGAAATGTGTGAAAAGTGTGCCAAAAAAAATGTTGCAACATTTAAGTGAAATTATGTTTAAAAAGTAAATGGCAGGAATTGATTTACCGATCCAACTAAAAATATCATTCACTGGAATTTTCAAAAAGCAAAGCTCTTAAAAATCACCATTTATAACTAGTAAACAAACTTAAAGTGAACTTATGTAACTTTCTTCCCTTTCGGTGGTACTCTACAATTACCTGCAGTTTAAATTTAATTTATTTTATACCCATAAATTTTACTCATTTTGAGAAAATTTTCTGTATTTAAGGAAAGTCGTAGTGGACTCATTGCGTCCTTATATTTATGTAAATGAAGTACATTGGCTTAGTGTGTTGCCGAACATTGTTGGAGAGCAGAGTTGATTTTTTTCTTGATTTTTTTTTTTTTTTTGACGGTTATAAATTTTTACTCATTGAAGTGTAAAATATTCAAAGTTTCATCAATAATATGTATATATATGAAGCGAAGAGAATTCCCCACAAATATATAAAATTCCCCGTTTCCCCACGCGAGTTAATATTTCCAGAAATTTGGGGAATTTCCTTAACCGGTCATCCCTGGTTCATTCCGTCATATAACATATGTAGCTATGTAACTATCTTTTCTTTTCTTCTTTTAATGGCAGAAATAGCCCATGGAAGGCAAAGGTTTTCGCATATGTAACCAGTCAAAATCCACCAGAACTCCCGAAAAAACACCCATTTTTTTTTGTTAAAAATCCACGAGATTTTTATACCAGCTTATCAGATTTTTATACCAGCATGCAATTAGTATAAAAAATATAGCATTTATTAAAAACTGAATTATTCGGAAACTTATAAATTGGGCACTTTTACCAACTGAAATTTTATTGTCAGTCCACACTTCTAAAAAAAACACCCTGTACTTATTAACTGAGAAAAGGTTTAATTACGCATACGTAACGTAGCGTCTCGTAATGTTGCCAACTGTCACCTATCAATCTAGTATATGAACAGTGCGAACAGGGTAGAGTTCTGTCTTCAATAGATTGTTTACGTGACTGTACTTTACGTTGCGCTACGTATGCAAGTCATCGCTTAAAAGTTTATTTAACAGCACGCCAGGATTTTGTCTTCATATGAGGGCAAATACATCGGAAGGGTTGAAATCAAAGAGATGCGAGATCAAATTAAACAGCAATTTTGTTTACGACGTTTGTAGACACATTGATATGGTAATATCATCGAAAAAAGTTGGTACATGGCCATATGCTCTCCTCCCCTTTGTTATGAGTTGCAATTATAAACAACTTTTATTATAAACTATTCCTTGCGAACATAGTACTTACTACTGTGGGCAAAAGTTAGTAAGACTTTGTTCATAATTTCAAATTTTTTTTATTCATTCTTCCAAATCTATTTCGTCCCCTTCAAAGTAATCCCCCCCGGCCCCAATACACTTGTGCCAACGTTTTTTCCAATTCTCGAAACAGTTGTTAAAGTCAATTTCCGGAATAGCCTTCAATGCGCTTAGCGATTCATGTTTAATGTCTTCAATTGACTCAAAACGGTAACGGAGTCGACGAAGCGGTTTTTTGAGTTTAGAAAATAGCCAAAAGTCACACGGTGCTAAGTCAGGCGAATAGGGTGGTTGCGGAACGAGAACGATATCAGTCGAATTTTTGGCAAAATGGTCTCGTAAAACGAATGCAGTGATTTTGGAACCAATCGTGCATTCACTCTTCTTAGGCCCAAATGATGTTTTAAAATGGTTTTCACTGATCCTTCCGATATTCCAACGATGCCAGTAAGGTCTCTGACTGTTAATCGTCGATTCTCGATTCTCGAGCACCAATTACTTGATTTTATTGACCAGACGTGTTGATCATCAGTTGATGTTGATGGCCGTCCTGGACGTGGTTCGTCGTCAACGCGTTCTCGACCGACCATCTTTGAACAATTTGTACCTATCAAAAACACTTGCTCGCGACATACAATTATCACCGAAGGCCCTTTGCATCATTCTGAACGTTTCGGCACCAGAAATTTGATTCCGCACACAAAATTTAATGGAACTTCTTTGTTGAATAATTTCACTCATTGTGAAAATCGCCGAATGCACTTTTTGTACTTCAGAAAGACAAGCGTATACTAAACACTAATGATTATTTTAATGTGACATTTGGCACAGATGTCACTGACAGTCATACCAACCTTAAACAAATAATATTTTGATGAATGGGTTTCCGCGCGAAATTTAAATTAAAAAGTCTTATTACTTTTTGCCCACAGTAGTATGTATGTAAGGTTTTTTTTGGTATAGAAATAGCCTTCAAGAACATTTTCGTTTGTAATTTTTGTTTTTGCAATTATCTTTCAATAATTAGTGTAAGAATTTCTTCATCTTTTCAATTCATGAAACATTGTTTTTTCATATTCTTGATAAAAGAAGATTAAACAAAATTCACACCTAGAATACGACTGACGTAATGTAATCAATAGCTCAAAAGTTAGAGCATGTTTATTTTATGGTAGCAATGCAATGTGTAGCTATTAGATTTTCTACATCCATAAATTTGATGTGATGTACTTCATTTATTAAATACATTTAATGTGTGTTTTCATGAATGTATTTAGTTGATTGCTTCTCTACTTCTTTAAATGCACTTTCTTACTTTCGTCTTCTTTCTGGAGCTTGTTGTTGGTTGTTAGTCGTTGTTTTTTTTTGCTGTTTTTTATTATGTTTTGTTTTTTAGTATCCAATTAAAAGTAAAAATTTTTTGATGTAGGGAAGAGCAGGGCTGCTTCTGATATCAGTTTTGACCAAGAGAATATAATTCAAATACGGTTATCTTTCAAATCAACAAATAATTTCGATTATATAGCTCTTAGTCCCTCGGGTGTAAAAAATATGTAGATGATGTATTTTAAACACTATTTGTATCGTATTCTTTCTCTCTCCTTTTTGGTCTATACCAGCATTAAACAAATACGAGCAGAGAGAGCTTCTCTCTTTCAATATAACAAGAATGACAGAAATCAGATTGCGCATCAGCTTGATGAAAAATGAAGTATACTGCTCATGTAAGCAATACTTAGGTCATGGTTATATTCAAATTTTGCTCGGTGAACACCATGCAGTTGTTGTTGCCCGAACACGAAGAAAGAGCTTTTACTCACTCTCACAGCGAACTCGATATGCTGGGTAAAACGTACACCGAGCACGCCGAGTATTCAGGGTGTCAAAGAGTTATTCTACAAAAAAAAAAGAGCAAAAATGTTTGTAAAATAGCAGGAAAATATGCAAACCTGTACATCATTATTTTCATTTGCAGAAAAGCGAAGTTGCGAATGTTTTTAGTTTTTAAAAGTGAATATTAAATATATTATTCATAAAACTATTGAAGAAAAATCATATTTCATAATAATTCAATCATTTCATAATTTTTCAATTATATTAATAATTTCACGCTCCATATTAATAAAATCTTTACTTTACTTTTAATGGCACAACAGCCCATGGAGGGCCTAGGCCGAGCTTTTCGCATCCACTCATGTTGTGCGTGTTATATTTGTACATGAATGGAAGGGACCTACAGTTTAATGCCGAATCCGAACGTCGAAGTGAAAAGCTCTTCATAGGCGCAATTTTTACTCTTGTAGGTTTGCCATTGCCTGCCGAAGAGGTGGTGCCGTGTAGAAAAATTATTTTTTTTACTTTTTTTTTTTTTTGATTGCCGAGATTCGAACCCGGGACACTCTGCGTAGCAGTCCAACGCACTACCATTACACCCCTGCGACCATTATTAATAAAATCGTTAAAATTTTTTTGGTATAACATTTAGTATTGCCGTTGCGAATAGTATTACAAAAAAAAACCTGAATTTCGACAAAAAGCAACAATGTAACCACTACACCGAGCACGAGAGTAAAGTATAATGTGTTCGTCGAACAGCGAATGCCAATATAACCAGCACCTAATCAATACAATACCAGACCCTATGCTACGATCTGATTGGCTACAGTACATTTTCACTTGACGAAGAGAAATAAGAGGTAGAGATTCTGCTAAGTGAAATGAGGTATTGCCACAAAATTGGCAATACCTAATCTTGTGCTCATTCTTGATCAAAACCGTTATATTTGCCTGCAAGAGAGAGGCTCAACATTGCTCTGCACATCAATTAGTTGAATACAATAACCACAAGAACACAACCAAGAATGCAGTTACTTAGTGTGCTTCCACTCACTCTCTCTCTCTCTCTCTCTCTCTCTTTCGCTCGCTCTTTTATCTTTGCTCTACGTTCCACAAATATAATATTATAATCAAACATTTACATACACATACACTCACTCTCTCTCTCTCTCTCTCTCTCTCTCTCTCTCTCTCTCTCTCTCTCTCTTTCGCTCGCTCTTTTATCTTTGCTCTACGTTCCACAAATATAATATTATAATCAAACATTTACATACACATACACTCTCTCTCTCTCTCTCTCTCTCTCTCTTTCTTTCGCTCGCTCTTTTATCTTTGCTCTACTTTCCACAAATATAATATTATAATCAAACATTTACATAGATGTTTAACTCCCTCCCTATCAAACATACTCGTACTTACTGGGAGGAAGACTTTCACCAAGTTCCAAGAAAACCATTGATGATAGACTTTTCTATTTTTGGTTTTTAAGAATGACTGAACGCAAAACTACCTCCTATCTCCCTTACAATTGTAATATTGTTTTATTTTGGCCTTTTCTCATATAATCATAATCAAATTTGGTTGTTTAATGTTTGCATGGTTTCGATGTTGTTATTTTCGCTGACTTTACAACTGATTTATATGATCATTAAAGAAAAAAAAATCTTTAAACTTTTTTTTAATGGTGTTTTTTTTATCGTTTGTTTGTTTGTTTGTTCATGCGCTTTTAGGCTTTCAGTCGGACTGGGCTGTTTTGCCTGCCTGCCTTTTATTTAATACTATTATATCTTAGAGATACATAGGTAGGTACTTATTATCCATATTACATACTTACGGTGTAACGTGTTCAATCTGTTGTTGTTGTCGTTGTTGTTGTTGTTGTTGTTGCTGTTGTTGCTGTTGTTGCTGTTGCTGCTGCTACTGCCGTGCTGTGTTTTTTTTATAGACGTGGGTGTGTATCTGCTATCGAAATGGCCACATGAGTATGATAATAACAGCAACAACAACAACGACAGCCAACAGTAGCTCGTAACGAATTTATTCGCTTTTATATTTGGCTTTTCTTAATTTTGTTGCCGTTGTTGTTGCTGTTGTTGTTGTTGCTGCTGCTACTGTCATTCTCCTTACTGCTTATATTCCCGTATTGCTTTTTTTGCTGTGTTTATGTTTATGCGATATATTTGTTTTCTTTTTATAAGTAGTAATATAAATGCTTTTTTTCCAGCTACCGTAATTTTCTAGATTAGAATAAATTTGTGTTTTATTTTTTTTGTCATGTGTTCCACCTACATTTTTTTGCATTGCTTTCCTTTCCTTTCCTTTCTCTCCCTTCCCGCCTCACTTCCGCCACCACGATCAATCTTAAGTGCTTCATTAAAAACCAAAATGCGAAAAATATAACACTTAAAACAGTAAACATCATCATTAAAAGTAAGAGCAGCAACAACAACAGAGAAAAATCGCAGGCAAACAACAACATGTAAAATTATCTTTGGTTAGCGCTGACTTTATACTTCAAACTTATCATGAGCATCTCCAAAATCTGGATACATCAGGAGAACAAAACAATAACAATAACAACAACAACAACAACAACAACAACAACAACAACAACAACATTAGCAAGTACAAAACGAACAACAACATTGCGCTTCATTTGCAGAACATTTGCTTAATTTTTTTTTAATGTATTTATGTATGTGTAGGTAAGTACCTAAGTGTCTGTGTGTTTACGCTCTTTAAATTTTGTTCTCTTCTTCAGTTTTGTTCTTGCTCAGCTAAAGAGCAAAAACAAATATATTGCTGCCTTCTTTTTGTTAACTTTTATACAAGTAACAACTCAGGATATTTACTTGCTGTTCTTTGTTGAGTTTTTATCGAGCATAGAAGAAACCTTTGGTGGAAAAAAGTTAATCATCTTTAATTTAAAAGTTAATACATACAAAAACAACTAACCGCAATAATATTCCTTGGCTCATATTGGAAAATTTTTATTTTTTCTCTTTTTGATCAAACTTTTCTATTAGATTCTCTAACAACTATCGAGTGTTGGCTTTTTAAGCCTTTGCTAAAATAATCACAGATTATTATTTACTTATTTGCACATTTATTGCCTTTGCAACTGCGTTTAAATTATTTCAGATTATTAAGTTTCAAGACTTTATATGTAGTTATATCGTCGAAAGGCGGCGGATCGAGTGAAGACAGTCGTGAGTGGACGTTCGGTCCATTATAATCAATCGGCAACGCATCACACATCTCGCTAAAAATATTCAGCTCTAACGTCCAAACCATCCTTTCTCTATGGCTGTGAAACGTGGAATGCTTCGACGGCTGGTGCAGTAGTTGCCTATGTCCCGGGATCGAGATAGGAAACTACTTTTTTATTTTTTTGTTAAACTTAAATTATTTTATTCAATTTAAATTTAATTATAACTCAGAGGTAAAAAAGAACATGTTGGCTTCTTTGACGGTCAAGATGATAGAGATAGAATCCATTTTCTCTACACGTTAAAAAGTCTTACTTACATATTTTGCTGAATTGAATTCAGGGTTGATACAAAAGGTAAGTAAGAATAAATACGTGCAATGTTGGTGAAACTAATAAGAATAAATTCAATGTTTGTGAACATTGCTAGTAAAATTAAATAGAAATAATATTATAATTTTCATACGCAGACAGCCTGCGACAAATGCAATCCAAGTCTTTACATGCAAACCGATGTCTTCGGAAAATCTTGTAAATATTTTGGCCAAATACTATCTCACATGCTGATTTATGGAACAGAATTCAGCAAAAATCAGTTCTCACTGAAATTCGGAGAAGAAAATTGGGGCTGGATCGGTCATGGACTATGAAGGTAGCATGACGATTTAGCAAGTACTGCCATTGATTGGAACCCCCAAAGAAGATGCAGAAGGCGAAGAACGGCGAATACCAGGAGATGATGATGATTTTCTTTTTCTTTTAATTCCACAACATGGCACAAAATTTTTTTTTCTACATTTTGATTTTGCCTGTTTCGAGATTCGAACCCCTGACACTCTGCGTAAGAGTCCAACGCACTACCGCTACGACACAGCGACCATAATTGCCGGATAGAATTTCGTATAACAATTTTTGCTGTAAATTAAATTTATTTAAATATTTATCTGCATGGAATTCAAATAGCTTTTAATCTTTATTCTGTTATACAGTACAACAAAAATTTGATTAATAATTACAACAATAAACGAAAAGCTCGGCCTTTGGCGCTACAAGCGGTCATAGTCGACATTGATAAAGCTGAAGTTCATTGTGGTAAAGGCATAACACTTGCCACAGTGGCCGTCAATCTCTTTGTCGGTGTGCTGTGATGACAGTCTCTCTCTCATTCTCCCTCCTTCTTCCTCCCACCTATCAATCTTCCTTCCAAACAACACTCTGCAGTCATAGGGTTACACCCTAGTGAGTGTTCAATGTACCCAAAAAAAATAACATTTTTACAAGTGGCGTTACAAGTGGCTAGATTAAAATGTTTCAAAACCGCTTTTTTGCTTTTTTGTTGGAAATGTGTGCCACGGAGAGGTGGTTCCGATGTTCCAGGACCCACTCTAATATTTAACTTGGAACATTTTCTCCGAAGTCTGTATGACAATTATCTGAATTGTTTTTTTTTTTATCAGATATTTTAGGAAAATAAGAATAGAGAAACCACAGTTTTTGACGGGAGCGTACAGCGATAGCGGGAATGTGTCATTAGAAAACTTATTAACTAATTGTGATGAAAATCTTCGCTTCAGATGTAAAACTCGTAACTGTTAAGATGACGAGACCCCAATCTTGCAACTTCAGGACCATGGTGTGTAAGATGTGGTAGAGAAAAACTAACTTCGTGATCAGAGCTTCCTAATTACATACGTTAAAACCGTTGAAATATTAGAGGCCCAAAGGAAAAGTTGAAATTTTGTTGCACTGTGTAGTTAGTGCTCGTTTGAATCGAACCTGTAAATGAATTCATTTTTTCTCGCGTTCCTTTCCTTTTTTTTCTTTTTTTTTGTTTTGCGTCAACTTTTTATTAATAATGTAATTAAGTACGTGCTATATTAATTGGGCATTAACATAACAGCAGCAAAATGAAGCAAACTTACATCGGCCGAGCGAACTACTCCCAAAGTTAATCATTTTCCACCCTGACGCTCACAGCTTTGCATACTAAATTAATGGAAATCATTTGCATGTGCTTTAAATTTAACATACTGAATTAAATATTCAGTACAGTTATCAGACAGCAAGTTCACGCAAAACTCTACGGTTTCTATATAAAAACAAATAAAATAAACAAAAATATTTTTTATTTAATATTTTTATTTTTTATGTTTTTTTGCTTTGATAAATGTGTAAAGTATAATTTATTGAAATATATTTTAATTGCTTTCGAAGCACGCAATACAATTTAATTTGTATTTATTTTAAATGTACAAATTTCACACACACTCAATCACACACCCTGTATATACGCTGACTCTGTAGGACCAAAGCAATCCAGTATAGTAAGTAAATTCACTAGTTTCTCAAATAGTTTATGCAACATCTAAGTAGTTGTTAAAGTGGTTGAAAACAAAGTGGTTATAAATATGGTACTATTCAGTGAAAAAATTGTGTTGTAATTCTCATCTACTTTATAATATTTTTGACTTATTGTGATTATAACTCGAAAGTGAGCGATTTTTTCTTACTTCATTTCAATAATAAATCAAATGAATACATTGTTTAAAATATTGTCCATCGAAATCTATGACATTTTGCCATCTTTTAGGTAATTTTTGGTTTTTTAGCTAAAAAAAGAAAACACGTCCACCTTTTCAGTCTATGAAAGAATCAATCCAATTTTTCATACTTTCAACGGAAGTATGTAAAGCGTATTCCAGAAAGCGCATTTTGCATCGATCCAAATAAGTGATAGTCAAACGGAGCAAGATCTGGTGAATACAGCGGGTGAGCCAAAACTTCCCATTCTTACTAACTTACTTAACTGGCACTACAACCGATGATCTCGGTCTTGGCCGCCTCTATAAAGTTTCGCCAGTCGCCTCTGCTATGCGCGTGCTGGTGCCAGTTGTTAAGGCCAAGTGTAGTCAGGCCACCCTGTATCTGGCCTTTCCAACGGAGATTAGGACGTCCTCTTCTGCGTGTTCCTCCACCGTGGCTCAAATAGAACACCCTTCTAGCCACTTTCCATATATTATTTTCCAAATAATTTTTAACCGGTCTAGCAACATGAGGTCGCACGTCGTCATATTGGAAAATTACGGTCTCGTGCCATTGATATCTTCAAATGAATCAATTATTTTCAATTCAGCTCTTGTAAGAAGTAGTTACCCCAGATTTTAGCAGCTCATAATAGATGACACCCTTCTGATCTCACCAAATACAGATCATTACCTTGGCGTCGGAACCACACTTCGCATGTTTTCGTGGAGTGGTCGCTGTGGCGTAGTGGTAATGCGTTGGACTGCTACGCACAGTGTCCGGGGTTCGATTCACGGCACAAGCCAAATCAAAAAAAAAGTAGAAAAAATAATGTTTTTACACGGCACCACCTCTGGGCAGGCAATGGCAAACCTACAAGAGTAAAAATTGCTATGAAAAGCTTTACACTTTGCCGTTTGGGTTCGGCATTAAACTGTAGGTCCCTTCCATTCATGTACAAATATAACACGCACAACATGAGTGGATGCGAAAAGCGAAAAGCTCGGCCTAGGCCCTCCATGGGCTGTTGTGCCATTAAAAGTAAAAAAAAAGTAAACCTCCAATGGTAATCGATGATTTTCAACAGCGCATTTTTTAATAAGCAAATGCTGTTCTGTTGTTTACTCTTTGGCAAATTAATACATAATCAAAAGAAAAGTTACATGGCGTAGGTAAAGCATGAATGTAGTTTCAGTATTGCCAGATTTGATTTAGTACAAGAGTTATGCCATCAATTTTTAATCCCTCATTTTCAGGTTATACACCCAATATATTTGATTTTGAAATATCACAAACATCACGGATAAATATGAAATATGCCAAATTTGAAAGTAATCAAGGCACTCGTACCAGTCACGCCTTTAATTTTTCCATAGACATTTGATTAAAAAACTGAAACCATTCGATTGGTCTACAAACTACTCAACAAACATGTATCTTTCAACTAATTGAAGTTTCATTGGTTTACAAACTATTCCAAAATCATCTAACTACCAACTAGTTGAAATTGAAAAAATTCAATTGGTCTACAAACTACTCAAAAAACATATATCTTTCAACTAGTTGAAGTTTCATTGGTTTACAAACTATTCCAAAAACATCTAACTAATAACTAGTTGAAATTGAAACAATTTAATTGGTCTGGAAACTACTCAAAAAGCATCTATCTTTCAACTAATTGAAGTTCCATTGGTTTACAAACTATTCCAAAGACATCTAACTACCAACTAGTTGAAATTGAAACAATTCAATTGGTCTACAAACTACTCAAAAAACATCTATCTTTCAACTAGTTGAAGTTCCATTGGTTTACAAAGTATTCCAAAAACATCTAACTACCAACTAGTTGAAATTGAAACAATTCAATTGGTCTACAAACTACTCAAAAAACATCTATCTTTCAACTAGTTGAAGTTCCATTGGTTTACAAACTATTCCAAAGACATCTAACTACCAACTAGTTGAAATTGAAACAATTTAATTGGTCTGGAAACTACTCAAAAAGCATCTATATTTCAACTAGTTGAAGTTCCATTGGTTTACAAAGTATTCCAAAAACATTTAACTACCAACTAGTTGAAATTGAAACAATTCAATTGGTCTACAAACTACTCCAAAAACATCTATATTTCAACTAGTTAAAGTTTCATTGTATGTAAAGTATTCCTAAAACATCTAACTACCAACTAGTTGAAATGGAAATAATTCAAATGGTCTACAAATTCTATTTCAAAAACATCTAACTACCAACTAATTGAGAAGATATGCAAGCCTGCTGCCATTATTGACTTATACCTTGGGACAAGAAACCGGCTCACGAAGGGGGACTAGTTAAGTAAACCAGTTTATCGACTAACTTTAAGCCAGTTGGTTTCCATACAGGGCCTATACAGAGCCAGAGGAAGAGAGAGCAAATTAAATTTATTAACCTTTTTGTATGTTTTTATAAATAAATATTTTATTTTTTTTTTGTTGCTGTTAACTGCCAACATTTCACAAGCTAACAAACACAACAAACTCAATTTGCTTACAAATTAACGAATTAAATATTAAGAGCGCCGCGCGGCAAATGGCAAGCGATGGCGGCGACGGCACCGATGACGACGGCGGCCAACCCACGTCGACTTGACTCCAATTCGACTTCAGTGCGACCCTTTTTCTGGCTTTTTTTTTTGTTTGATTTTTTATTCTTTCAGTTAAATATTTATTTCGTGCACCAAGTTGGCGCAAAAAATATAAAATAAATAAATAAATAATAAATGGAAAGTCCAGAGCATTCCATGCATCAGAAGGAAAAATTATTATAAACGATAAAAAGAGATTTTCGTTTTTTTCTGGTTGCTCGTGTTTTATTTGTTATATGTTGATGGTAGTTAAAATCTGTACAGCATAAAAGATGTTGGGCTATTGGCAATTATTTTTCTTGCTTCTTTAGTTCGTATTTGTTTGCTTCTTTAACCCTAATACATAATTCTAATTCTAAATTCGAATGTAACAATAACATTCGAAACAAACAAAGTTATAAAACATTTTTAGTATTTAGAAAGCACTCTTGAACATATGGTAGACATACCAATCATGCTTACAGTGATAGAAATGAATATGTTGCCATGTAGTGGTATGCAAGAAGTAACATCCGAAACTTCTAAAACGTTGAGAAAACATCTTCAGAAGCTGGAAATCTCTTTGAGTTCGAAGGCGAATCAAAGTTCTTTCTTTCCTTAAAATGCTTTGAAAAGTTCTTCGCATATCTTCGATGAGCTTTGATTAACCCTTTCAATACTTAATACTGCGAGCATAAAGGAAATTCAATGGTAGCGGAATGGCTGTAAACCATTTTGTAGTCATTAAGTAGTCGAACGCGTTAAACATTTTTGAATATAGAAAAGGTTTAAGGTTTCCACAAATTGTTGTTGTAATTGAATTATCCCTTGAAAGGTCAGCCACCCACCCAGCCACTATAAAAAAAGGTTTATTACTTTTTCAAGTCAATCAAGTTTGATCGAACCTGACTTTTCAACCGAACCGGACTAGAACTGCAACCTTTACCGAATTTCGACATTTCAGTTCGAACCGAACTTTTCCATATTAAAGAAATTTTTGTTTTTAATTATGTTCAATCAAGTTCGACCAAATCGGTTTTCGGATTTTTTTTTAAGTTTGGACAAAACCGAATCCTATTTATCATACTATAAAATTTTTTTGTATTGTATTTTTTCTTTATTTGTGCAATCAAGTCCGATCGAAAGAGACCCGAACTTCGACTTGTTAGGCCGAAACAAAATAAAATCTGTATGCGTGTCTCTTGGCCGAACATAATTTAGCCCGAACTCACACCACCACGTTCCATCGGACACTAAAGATTGATGGAGAAATGCCGGGAAAATCTTTGTCGGTATCAAAACCGAGACCATCAGAGCAACGCAACAAACAGCACGAGTAATAAGTTTTTGTTGAGGCCCAACAGTTACCTCGATGACATTTATCTCTACAGACCTGGCAAGGTACTCGTATGATATTAATCTATATTAATCGATATTATTTTCCAAGTCAACACAATGTTTGGCATTCATAGAGTGTTAATCTCTGTTTGTTGATTGCGAGATGTTGATGATTTCCTTGTTTATATTTTAAAAATCAGTCAATTGTAGCTTGCGGAAAGTATAGGGGCTTGAGAAGTTATATATAAATTCAGTCTCAGCGCTTAGTTTGTTCTTCTACACTATATTAGATGAATTTATCATTTCAAATTCAAAAGAAATTTAGCATTTACCATTTTTTTTTTTGTTTTTTTTTTTAGTAATGTCTGCTAACAAATTAAAAAATTCTAATTCCGAAAAGGGAATTATTCGTTTACTTGGTATTTCAGCCATACGTTGGCGCTACATGCGGTCCTAGTCGACATTGATAAAACTGGAAGTTCATTGTGGTGAAGGCATAACACTTGCCACAGTGCCACAAAGTAGTAAGACTTTTTAATTTAAATTTCGCGCGGAAACCCATTCATCAAAATATTATTTTTTTAAGGTTGGTATGACTGTCGGTGACATCGGTGCCAAATGTCACATCAAAATAATCATTAGTGTTTAGTATACGCTTGTCTTTCTGAAGTACAAAAAGTGCCTTCGGCGATTTTCACAATGAGTGAAATTATTCAACAAAGAAGTTCCATTAAATTTTGTGTGCGGAATCAAATTTCTGGTGCCGAAACGTTCAGAATGTTGCAAAGGGCCTTCGGTGATAATAGTATGTCGCGAGCAAGTGTTTTTGATTGGTACAAATTGTTCAAAGATGGTCGGTCGAGAACGCGTTGACGACGAACCACGTCCAGGACGGCCATCAACATCAACTGATGATCAACACGTCTGGTCAATAAAATCAAGGAATTGGTGCTCGAGAATCGACGATTATCGATTAACAGTCAGAGACCTTACTGGCATCGTTGGAATATCGGAAGGATCAGTGAAAACCATTTTAAAACATCATTTGGGCCTAAGAAGAGTGAATGCACGATTGGTTCCAAAATCACTGCATTGGTTTTGCGAGACCATTTTGCCAAAAATTCGACTGATATCGTTCTCGTTCCGCAACCACCCTATTCGCCTGACTTAGCACCGTGTGACTTTTGGCTATTTTCTAAACTCAAAAAACCGCTTCGTGGACACCGTTACCGTTTTGAGTCAATTGAAGACATTAAACATGAATCGCTAAGCGCATTGAAGGCTATTCCGGAAATTGACTTTAACAACTGTTTCGAGAATTGGAAAAAACGTTGGCACAAGTGTATTTGGGCCGGGGGGGATTACTTTGAAGGGGACGAAATAGATTTGGAAGAATGAATAAAAAAATTTGAAATTATGAACAAAGTCTTACTACTTTTTGCCCACAGTAGTAGGGTTACACTCTGCATTCATAGGGTTACACCCTGAGTGTTGACTGTACCCAAAATAAGAAGCATGAAATCTTAAAAATATTAATCAGTGATTACTTTAGAAAAGAGTTTATTAATATATTTTTGATTACTTTTCAAACTTGCTAAACGAACGAAAGAAGAGTTTTAATCTTTTTCGTTCTTTCGGACCTTCGGAAAGGACCTTCAAATTCAGGTGCAACCTTTATATCAACTGAGATATTTATCGTAAACCCTCGCCTTGAATCCTGTAGTATTTTTGATTATTTTTCAAAGTTGATATACCGGAAAGTCTTTCAAATGCAGAAGCTACGACCTTGACCGATAACGGTCAAGATATTTATCGGCAGCCTCCCACCTTCTCGAATCCTATAGTATAATTTCAATCTCAATCTCTCAGTCCCTCTTCGTTTGTGGATTATTTTCAATTCCTGCAACTATGTCAATGTCTGTGAGTGTTTGTGCTAATGTATCTGACAGATTCATGTTCACATTTCTAAGTACGAGTGTTCACTAAGTACAGATACGAAAACGTGCCGCTGCGAATATTACGCTTCTTTGCATAAAATAATTGTATTATTTTCTTATTATTATTATTATTTTTATTATATTTCTTAATATTAAATATTAACTTCACATTTCTTTCATGCTTGCCTCCTTTCGGTTCGGTTTAGTTCCATCAGTTTTTTACGACAGACAATTCGCTGAACCTAATGGCTGCTTTTTATAGAAATATTATTTTAATGGCTCTGGCTGTGTTTTATGGATTATTTCGTATATGTGTGAATGCTTATGTGAAGGTTATGACTTCCACAAAGCCTTTTGTTTTCATTTTCCTCATTTATAACACCTTAAGCCTCAGAACGTATGTATGCAGAGGTACAAGACAATAATGTCATGAAAATTTAGTTTTTAAGCAAGTTAAAACAAGTTTAACGAAAATCCGAGACGAAATTCTCCAGGAATTTTGGAACGTTATAATTCGAACGATCAGAAGAAATAAGGTAAACTCTGTAACTACCTCAGAGTCATATTCGGGCACTGGGGTCATCCACCTAAAATCGATAGACAGCCAGGGACGATTCCAAATTGGAAATGGGTTGATTTTGATAAGTTTTAGAATATAACTATACTTAAAACCACACCAAAAACAAGTATAAAAATTGGATCAAAATTCAGCCGACAATTAAAACCAAAGTTTGGGCCAACTTTAGACGACTACGATCTTGATGGAAAAGGAGACAGAATTTTGACCAGATCTTGGACCATATTTCAAACAAATTTCTTATTACTAAAAATTAGATCAAAATCATAAAAACCAGATCAAAATTTAAAACCACTTTGGACTGATTAGATCGAATTTAGAAAAGAGTATTCCGTAAAGAGACCACATTCTATACGAAAGTACAATCAAAAGTCAGATCAACTTTTAAAACCAACATTCAGGCCAAAAGGAGAGCCAATTTGGGGTAAAATTAAGATTAAATTCAAAGCAAAACTCTGAACGAAAATCAAACGAAAATTATATACAAATTCAAACAAAACAACAGACCAGAAATCATTTAAAAATATTGACCCATTTCCAGGCTAAAATTCAGATCAAAATTCTTTCCAAAATATGACTCAAATTTATAGCAAAATCCAGATTAATATTCAGGCGAAAAAGCAGACAAGTTCTCTGATCAAAATTCAACGATAATCCTGACTAAAAATCGCAAAAAAAAATTCTGATAACTTCCCCATCAAAACTTAAACCAAATTCAGTTTGAAAAAAACTCAAGAAGGAGACCTTAATTCGAACAGAAAATAATACGAAAATCCATGCTAAAGAGGGAGAAAATTCAAATCAAATTTCAATCAACATTCAGAAACCCAGATTATACAGATCAGAAGAAAAATGAGGACAAATTCTGACTGAAAATGATACCGAATTTGACAACAAAGCAACGAATACTCAGATCAAAGTCAGTTGTAAAACTGCCTAGTATTCCAGCGACCAAACACCAGATTAATTTTAAACTGAAAATCAGACCAAAATATGGATGAAACTCAAACAAAACAACAGATCAAAATTCTGCACAAATTCAGACAGAAAAGTAAAGAGATTTGATCAAACCTTAGGTCAATATTTATACCAAATTCACTCTAAAAATCTGAACTAAGTTTCGATTATTAATTAGACTGAAATTCAGAATAAAAATTTGACTAAAATTCAAACCACCATCTATCAAATTCAGGCAAAACATCAAATCAGACTTCAGGTGAAAATTTCTGCGACAATTCAGAAAATTCAGAAATCGAATTACGTCTAATTGCACGAAATAAAAACATAAAAAAATCTTCCGAGAAAATATCCGCCATTGAAAAATACTTGGGGTCCTAGATCATCTAAGTCAATATCATCTAAGTCAAAATTCTTTAAAAGAAATTAATCCTAGAAAGTTAAAACTTAATTTTTTGTTTGTTTAATATTAATCAACGCTAATTAACGAGAAATTGAATTTCGAGTTGATTTTATATAAGCGGACCTTACACGGTCAATAATATTACCATTTTTAATGAGAGTGTAATGAAAAATATCCCTTCAATACTTCGCGATGACGAGTGATGGGAAATATTGACGGAATTCAGAAAATTCTGATATTTTCTGTTATTACTTGCAGTAATGGCATTTTTAATGATCGTATAAGTCTAACATCAATACTTATAACGATGGAAATATTGACAATACAATACACGATCATTATTAATGACGGTGTAAGTCTCTCTTTGAAGTTAACTTCTTTAGAATCGTTTTTCTATTTACGAGAGGTTAAAAGATCATCGTGGCAAAACAGAAATTGTTACGGAAATGAAGAGAAGCGCCCTCTATTAATCAAGTATGAAAAAAATGGGGATTCATATGTATATATGGTACACATAAATGATGGGCAGCATAAGTATATGCATTGAATATGCGCCATCTATCACAATCGACAGCGAAGCCTCTATCGATTGATACAGTGCGCCGATTCGTGTAGGACTCATTCTCGATTGATAGAGGGTGCTGCAGTTTCCATTAAAATTAAACATTTCAAGCAAAAATCGTTAAAAATTTATAGAGCTGAAAGAATGGGCGAGTATCGACTGAAAATAACAAACGCAACGCACAAACAAATGTCGATTGTGTTACGATATAATCTGCAGCACCAAAAACTTCGGCTGTGAGGCAGCGAGAATGTAGAATTCGTCGAAAAACTCAAAATTCAACAAAATTCAGATTGTGCTACCCAAAAATCAGCAATGAGAGAAATTGCGAGAGTGTAGAATTCGCAAGCAACTTGACAGAATTCGAATTTCATTGGGAAACAACTCGCAAAGACTAATGCGGAGATACAGCATGAATCGCATTAGAGCCAATAATTGCATCAACACTCATGTCATTGAGTCCCAATTAAGGTCCCCAAATTCTACAGCAACAGGCAGTCATTGGGGTGGTCGATTTCTCAGCTTCTCAACGAATGAGAAGGGCAGAAGATTTACTTGAAAATTTGCCTGAAAATCTTTCATCCGTGAAAAGAAAACAACTCGCATCAGCACAACAAAACATAGGCGAGATTTGCCAAGTTTCTAGTCGGCCTCATAACATTCGCGAGTTATCAGACCGGCAAGTGGCAAATTTTCGACCTTACAACCTGAATATTTTGATGATGATGATGATGATGATGATGGTAAGCTCATAATTGTAATGGTGTAGCCAATAAATTCGTATGCTTTGAGTATGAATATTTTGATGGAGATGCTGATTTTGCAGAGGGCGTTGCAAGCGATCAAAATGAAGTTTATCCAGATGTAGCATACCTGGGATCAGAGGATCATCAAACTGAACTAAACAAGGTTTATCGTTGACATAAATCAGCACATAGTTAAGAATTCCTTCGGCCACGCCTGTAATGTCTGCGATAGACTCTGTTTTTACATGTTTACTAAACTTAACCTGAAAACTTAAAAGGCAAACGTTCTGAGGAAGTAAACTTCTGTAAGGCGTCCCACTGACGCACAAAATTTGTTTTATATTTTGTTTGGGGTTTTGTCTAGAGCGGCTTCCAGCCTGTCTGTCACATCGCTTAAAAGTGGAATTATTTTCTTCATTCCATATTTACATAAGATAGCAGAGCCGGAAGTATTGACGTACTTAGTGGTTGGAAGTCACATGTTCAGCGGGAATAAAACTGCTCAGTATGCAGATATAGAGAGAGAGAGAGAGAACGAACGAGTGAGAGGGAGAGAGAGAGAACGAAAGAGTGAGAGGGAGAGAGAGAGAGAGCGATAGATAGAGAGAGAGAGAGCGATAGATAGAGAGAGAGGAAGCGATAGATATAGAGAGAGAGAGCGATAGTTAGAGAAAGAAAGACCGATAGATAGAGAGAGAGAGAGCGATAGAGTGTGCGAGCGAGGAAACCAAACAACCAACTAAAATTCTTATTAACGAAAATGAGCATAATTTGAGTGTTTCACTCTTTTATACAAAAAAGAAAAATTCCATGAGAACAGGTCATTCTAATTATTGCGATCTACCTTCCAAAAAAAAGAAAAGTAAACCGCTCTTAAGCAATTTCAAAAACAATTATTTCTACTTAATTTACAAATAACAATTAAACAAAAAATCCACCAAAAGAAAAAAAAAAACAAAAAACAAATAAAAACTTTAAAGATTAAAAAAGTGAAGAAATAAAAAACAAAAATCAATTGTAATTATTTATTTTTTGTTTGATTATTTTTAGTTCGCTGCTGTTTGCTTGTTGTTTTATTACTAACTTTTTTTAATTATTGCTAATTTAATAATGTTAGTTTTGCTTTTTGCTGGCTGCCATTTGGCCGCCCTCCCTGCCACCGCCCAGTGCTATAAATAATTTTTATTTTCCTATTATTATTATTATTATTTTTTTATGTTGTAGTTGTTGCCGTTTTATCTCTTTATCTAACAAAGTTTTAATTAGCATTGAATTACTTACACTTCTTCGTTTATATTTTTATTTTTATTATTATTATCATTTTTTATTATAATAGTTTAGATTAGTTTGCTTTGAGCTTCGCGCTGTTGTTGTTGTTGTCTTAAACTTTTTTGTTTTTTGTTGTTGTTTTTTTTTGTGTATTTGTTTTTATGATAGTTTTGCTGTTGTTTATTTTTATATAATTTTTATTTTTTATACTTTATCTTAATTGTCTGAATTGTGAATTTATTTTTTTATAAATTTTTTTTTTCTTAATGCTTGTCAAAATATTTATCTGCTTATCTTGCATCTTAATAGCTTCAGCTTCTACTTACTTACTTACCATACTTACTTCTTCTTCTACGTACTTTGTATGTGTGTGTGTGTGTATGTATGTATGTATGTATGTATGTATGTGTGTATATTCTTTGCATAGTATGTAAATGACTATCTGTCTGACATTAAAAACTAAGAACAACAACAATGCCAACAACAAAATTTTCCACTTTTTCATGTACTACGTAGGTAGATTGGGTAGGCTGGGTACGTTGTTGTAGGTAGGCAGCTAGAGACTGGTACTCGTAAGTATGTAAAAGGGTGATTTGTTAAGAGCTTGGTTTTGGAAAATTAGAAAAAACACAAAGTGAATGAAATTGTTATTTGGATCGATAAATCAATTCGTGCCATTTACTTTTTAAACACAATTTCACTGAAACGTTGCGCGCGGCTATGCTTCAGGTGGTCCATTCTGAAGGTTCAATTTTTGGCACACTTTTTCACACATTTCGGCCGGAATCTCACAAATGACGCAATGACGCGTTCAATGTTGACTTCCAAAGCAGCAATCGTGTTTGGCTGGTCCCTATAGACAAGAGACTTAACATAGCACCACAAAGAATAGTCTAACGGGGTCAAATCAAACGATCTTGGTGGCCAATTGACTACACCAAAACGTGAGATTGACTGCTCACCAAATTCACCTCTGCCTCTCAATTGATGCATGTTTTCGTGTGCAGTGAGGCATGTGGCACCGTCCTGTTGGAACCACATGTCGGCCGAGTCCAATTCTTGCATTTTCGGCAAAAAAAAGTCTGTTATCATCGAACGGTACCGGTACTTTTCTCTATTGACCATAACGTTGCGGCCTTCATCCTTCATCGTCTTTGAAGAAGTAAGAAGTACTGCTCAATAATGCCGGCTGCCCATAAACCGCACCAGTGCATAAACAGTGCATTTTTCGGGATCCATCGCTAGCTGCTGAATTGCCTCTGGCTGGTCTTCACTCCAAATACTGCAGCTTTGCTTATTCACGTATCCATTGAGCCAAAAATGATCCTCGTCGTTGAAGACAATTTTGCGATAAAAAACGGATCCTCAATTACAATAATTTGGAAACGTTGTGCAGGCGTAAGTTTATTCATGATGAAATGGCAAACCAAACTGAGCATTTTATACTTTGACACATGTAAAGAATCGCGGGTGGACTGTCAGAAATGTAAACGTCGGAAACCAAATAGCAAAAAACACCCTTTATTTCAAGCAAAATAGCTACATTAAATATTTAAGCTTAAATTATGAAAATGTTGCCAATATTAAAATACAAAAAAAAAAAAAACTCACACACAAAAAGTTGCCGTTACTGTTGCTGTCGTTTGTTGTTGCTGTTGTTGTTGCTGTTGGTGTCGCTGTTGCTGTTGGTGTTGCTTATCTTTCTGGCATTAAATTGGATTTTTTCTTATTTTGCAACTGAATTTATTTACTTACTTTGCATACGTACTTGTTTGCTCGAGCCATGAGCAGAGAGAAACGCTGGGTTACGTGGTCTACGAAAAGGTGGTTACCTCAAGTGCTTACCCAAGTATGGCAGATAGCATCACCGTCTCATCTGGTGTTTGTGGACACAAGAGATCTAGTTTTATTATATGTATGTATGTATGTATGTATGGATGTACATAAGTATGTGTGTATGCATACAAGTACATAGTGTAGTTATTCCATATAATGTTAAATAAAATTTTTTTATTTTTTTTAAATATATTTTAACAATATTAATATTGTTTATCTTTTGTTTCCTATTAAACTTCAAGTTACCTCAGTTTTTTTTACTTGGGTGTTTTTTTGCAAAACTGATTTAATTGAATAAAAAAACAAAAACGTGAGTCGATTAGTTAGTATTGGAGTAATAAAGCCTTCCTCAAGAATTATTTCAATTTTTAAAGGAAACATTTAATAACTACACTGTGAATAAAAATGTAGACACTAATATTCTAACTAATTCCATTCTTGGTCCAATTGCAATCAATAGTGATTTAGTCGGGTAAAGTACTCCACAATTTCCCCTTTCCTATAAAAATCTCACCTACTACGATTGTTGCTAATGAACTCACGATCATTTTCTACCCCCTCATAAATATAAAAAAGACTCTCAAGAAGTAAACTTCAAAAAATTCTAAAAATCAGACCAAAATCAAATTAGACATTGAATTGAAAATAAGACCGAAAGTTAGTTCAAATTCAGGTTAAAAATCAGACATAAAATCAAACGATAATTTGGACTAAAATCAGATAAAAATGCAAACAATAATATTACTACTAAAGGGTGTTTTTTTTTAGAAGTGTGGTTTTCAATCTGGCAATACTTTTTTCGGATTTGGTCTTTTGGACAGCTGTCACTTGATTTACGCTCAGATTGGTTTGCCATTTCTAGAATTGAAGCCGAACGCGCGTCGCACGTTCGTTGAATGGGCCCAAAATGAGATGGCCACCGATTCCGATTTTCACAAGAAAATTTTGTTCAGCAATGAAGCTCACTTTTGGTTGAAAGGGGACGTTAATAAGCAAAATTGTCGAATTTGGAGTCATCATAATCCACAAGCCATTATTGAGACGCCATTACATCCTCAAAAACTCACTGGTGTGCTCTATGGGCAGAGGGAATCATTGGTCCATATTTCTTCAAAGATGAAACCGTTCATAATGTTACAGTCAATGGGGAACGCTATAGAGCGCCATGATTAATGACTTTTTCGTGCCTGAATTGTGAATTGGAGGATGTTGATGTGGACGACTTCTGGTTCCAATAAGACGGCGCTACATGCCATACAGCCAACGAAACAGTCAATTTATTAAAGGAAACTTTTGGTGAGCGCATTATCTCGCGTCGTGGCCCTGTGGCGTGGCCCCCAAGATCGTGCGATTTAACACCGCTGGACTATTTTTTGTGGGGTTATGTGAAGTCGCTTGTCTACGCAGATAAGCCCACGACGATTGACGCCTTGGAAGAAAATATTCGGCCCCAATTGCTGAATTGCTGGAAAAAGTGGTCGAAAATTGGGCCTCTCGGCTGGAATTTATTAGAACCAGCCACTTGCCACTTGCTTGAAATCGTTTTTAAAACATAATGGCAAATCCTTATCTTTATAATAACGCTAAATTCTTGGCCATAACATTAAATTATATGCGTTTTATTTCTTCTTGAAAACCACACTTCTAAAAAAAAGCACCCTGTATATTTTGTACTGGAATTTGCAGCGGGGGCTGTGCTGCCCACCGAGGATGGCCTGGCTGGCTTACAGTATGTAGGAGGGCTTGGTTTTCATTTAATTTTGATGGCTTGCTAGCAACTAATCATAAATTATTGTGATGAGTATATCTAGTCTTCACAGATAGGCGAAAAGTGAAAAAACGGAGGGTCGATTACAGCTCGATCGATTCCACTATGTCCAGTGATCATTTAAATATTAGTTTGTTCATACCTAAAACGCTAATTGAAATGTAAAAATACAAATTTGAGTAAATAAAGTAGAATAAAACCATGGTGGGTACCAGATAAACATTATGCACATAATGTGTTGTTATTATTTAAAAATGTCAGCTGACACCTGTTTGTTCATTTCAAAGAGGCCAAAATTCTGTTACTTTTGTCAATTGATATGATCAGAGAAATTTTAAAATTTTTTTATGTACATTTTAGCATAACTCGTGCCATATGATTTGTCAGATGACAAGTTAGACGACATGTCAGATGACAGGTCAGATGACATATCAGATGATAAGTCAAAAGACATTTCAGATGCCAAGTCAGATGACATGTCAGTTGACAGGTCAGATGACAGGTAAGTTGACAGGTGAGATGACAGGTCAGATGACATATCAGATGATAAGTCAGATGGCAGGTCAGATGATATTTCAGATACCAAGTCAGGTGACATGTCAAATGACGACATAAGTCATGCCATATGACTTGTTAGATGACAAGTTAGACCACATGTCAGATGACAGGTCAGATGACATATCAGATGATAAGTCAGAAGACATTTCAGCTGCCAAGACAGATGACATGGCAAATGACGACATAAGTCATGTCGTATGACTTGTCAGATGACAAGTTAGACGACAAGTTAGACGACATGTCAGATGGCAGGTGAGATGACATATCAGATGATAAGTCAGATGACATTTAAGATACCAAGTCATTTGACATGTCAAATGACGACATAAGTCATGCCATATGACTTGTTAGATGACAAGTTAGACCACATGTCAGATGACAGGTCAGATGACATGTTAGATGACATATCAGATGATAAGTCAGAAGACATTTCAGCTGCCAAGTCAGATGACATGTCAAATGACGACATAAGTCATGTCGTATGACTTGTCAGATGACAAGTTAGACGACATGTCGGATTAAAGGTCAGATGACATATCAGATGATAAGTCAGATGACATTTACGATACCAAGTCATATGACATGTCAGATGACAAGTCAGATGACAAGTCAGATGACAAGTCAATGACATTTCACATGATAAATCAGCTGATCAGCTAGTTCTGCAAAGACAGCTTAAATTCATCAGAAAATTGGTTTCTTCTTCTTCTGTAAAGCTACAAACTGACCATGGAGGACCTAGGCTGAGCTTTCTGCAACCATTCATATTGTACGAGTCATATTATCTACCTATATATGTATACCGAATCTGACCTCTTAAAGGTTTGCCATTGCCTTATTTTATTTACGATTGTGCCGAGTCTCGAATCCGGGCGGGACAACCATGTCACGGTCACTACATACTACGGTATTCATGTGAAATTTGTAAACACAAAAATTTTGATATTTCAAATCGTATCAAAACTCTGGATTCGTTAAAGTGTTTTGAAGAATGCAGTCGCCTTTGAAACTGCACTAAGGAATATTGCAGAATTGTTTTCATGTTGCAGCCAAACACACAAAAACAAGCAATAAACAATTTAAGCTGGCATATGCACATACATATCGTACATACAAACACATACATACAAAACTTAGAATTACTATATATAAAATATTCCTTGTATCTTGTGCACATATTATAGATAAAGCAATCGCCTCTCCTTACAAAATCCCCAAATTGGACTACTTACATAAATAAGCTAACAAATAGATACAAAAAAAAAAGCAGAAAATAAGTAAGTATCTTACAGATAAGACATGAAAATGTGGTAAGTACGAGTATGAGCTGAATGAAGAATGTTAGTAGCAAAAAAAAAAAAAAAAAAATTCAACAATTTTTGTGCACGTTTTTATATTTGTATTAACTTTTTTTTTATTATTTTTTTGTATAATAAACAGAAGAAAAAAACAAACAAAATATACTATATCTATAAAAAAAAAAAAAAATAATAACATGAAAATAGAGCAAAAAAAGGAAGCAAGTTACTTTTTATTTTAATTTCATTGCGCTGTGGTTCGTTACTGCTGACGATTGTTGTTGTTGTTGTTGCTGTTGTTGTTGTTGTTGTTGGTGCTGCTGCTGTTTGTTGTCATTGAATAAATCGCTATTGTTGTATTCTATCTTTTGTATCTGACTGTGAATTTTCTCTACCTCGATTTATTTGTTTGCTCGCTCGTTCGCCTCCTTTGCGTATCTTTACTTTTGTATCTGTATTTGTGGTTGTTGTTGTTGTTATTGTTGTTGTCGTTGTTGCTGGTTGGTTCTCTACATTTCTCTAGCTTTTGTTTTGCAGTCTGAGTTTGTATGATTATATCTCGGCTTGCTGGTTGGGATTGAACGAATGTGCTGCCACTGTATTCCACTGTAAACAAAAAAAAAGGGAAACGAGAGATGAGGAAATAAGGAAAAAACCAAACACTAAATGTAGAAAACTTTTAGGAATAGCGACAACAACAACAACAACAACAACAAACCAAATCATAAATATGCCAGTTATGGCATGCGATTATCTTTATTTCTACAACAAACAGCAACAGCAATAGCAACAACAGAAGCAGAAGCACCACCAACAGCAACACCAACAGCAACAGTAGACATAGAAAGAAACACTACAAGTAAAGGAAAATGGAAACAACAACAACAACAATCTAACGAAATATAAATATATATAGGTGAACACAATACATATAGTAAAAATAAATATACATACATGTATAAGAAAAAAAACAACTATAAAAAAGACAAAAAAAAAACAAACAAAATCAGCCGACAACAAATATCAACTTTTCAAATGTTTGTGCTAAATGAAAATAAATTTATTTTTGTTTTTTGTTTGTTTTTTCTTACATTACAACTTTTTTTCACTTCCTTTATTTTATTATTTCATTTTTTTTTTTTTTTCAATATTTTGACTTTTCTTCCTTTTTGTTCCATAATAAAGTTACAGTTTTTTATTTGTTGATATTATCACAAATAAATGTTGGGAAAAGGAAAAATAAACTCAAGAAAAGTAAAAATGAATTGTAAAAAGAAAAGTTGTTTATTTGTTTAAGAATTTTGTGTATTTTTGTATTTTCTTAAGGGAATTGGCGAGCTTGAAGAGGCATGAAACGTTTTGCCTTAATATTCAGTTACAATTCAGCGTTTTGAGGAGGAGGATGGTGGACACCTAATAGTGGGGGCTATTTAGGGCTTTTGCGTGTCTGTATGTTTCATGAGTTCATTTTTAAGTTATAAATTATGATCATGTTAATAGGGATTCTTGCTGTTTGCTTTTGTTGTTGTTGTTGTTGTTGTTGTTGCTGTTGTTGTTTGTACTAAAGAAAGTAACTTAGTTCTGTATGTTTTTATATTGGTTCTTGTGCTCATTTGATTGCCTTTTGAATACATTTTTTTTTTAGTTGTAAATTATTAGTTTCAGATTAAATGGGCAATAACACAAGTAGTAAACTGGGTATATTTTGAAAATACTTAGTTACTACTGTGGGCAAAAGTTAGTAAGACTTTGTTCATAATTTAAAATTTTTTTATTCATTCTTCCAAATCTATTTCGTCCCCTTCAAAGTAATCCCCCCGGCCCCAATACACTTGTGCCAACGTTTTTTCGAATTCTCGAAACAGTTGTTAAAGTCAATTTCCGGAATAGCCTTCAATGCGCTTAGCGATTCATGTTTAATGTCTTTAATTGACTCAAAACGGTGTCCACGAAGCGGTTTTTTGAGTTTAGAAAATAGCCAAAAGTCACACGGTCACACCAAAAGTCAGGCGAATAGGGTGGTTGCGGAACGAGAACGATATCAGTCGAATTTTTGGCAAAATGGTCTCGTAAAACCAATGCAGTGATTTTGGAACCAATCGTGCATTCACTCTTCTTAGGCCCAAATGACCCAAATGATGTTTTAAAATGGTTTACACTGATCCTTCTGATATTCCAACGATGCCAGTAAGGTCTCTGACTGTTAATCGATAATCGTCGATTCTCGAGCAACAATTCCTTGATTTTATTGACCAGACGTGTTGATCATCAGTTGATGTTGATGACCGTCCTGGACGTGGTTCGTCGTCAACGCGTTCTCGAACAATTTGTACCAATTAAAAACACTTGCTCGCGACATACAATTATCACCGAAGGCCTTAGGCCTTTTGCAACATTCTGAACGTTTCGGCACAAGAAATTTGATTCCGCACACAAAATTTAATGGAACTTCTTTGTTAAATAATTTCACTCATTGTGAAAATCGCCGAATGCACTTTTTGTACTTCAGAAAGACAAGCCTATACTAAACACTAATGATTATTTTGATGTGACATTTGGCACCGATGTCACCGACAGTCATACCAACCTTAAAAAAATAATATTTTGATGAATGGGTTGCCGCGCGAAATTTAAATTAAAAAGTCTTACTACTTTTTGCCCACAGTAGTATGTACCGTTTTTGTTGAAGTAATTGCCAGTTGGTAAATTTTTATCATCCAGATCGGGGGATTTAAGAAGTTTCCTAGATTAAGTCTCAGATGACAAGTCAGACGACGTGTCAAACGACATGTCACACGACAAGCCGTATTTTTAAACAAAGATTCAAATTTCTGGAGCACAATGAAAGTTTTCGGGATATTGGATTATCGCAAGGGGAAGAGAGCAAACAACTTGAATCTGCTAATGACTGTACTGAGAGTAAGTAACCTTATGATTTTTCTTGCCGCTTTTTCTTCTGAGAATCGCAAGTCATGCATTGGAATACTCGGGTGTTGGTAGTGATGAAACCGCCACACTGCCAGTGGATTTGAGTACCTGCATCTAAATCGCTTTAATTACACGACAGCAACACCCTGTGCGCCATTAAGCCAAAAATGTATCGCTGTATCAATTATACTAAATATTTTTGTTTTTCTATTAATTTATTTTTATTACAGCGCCAGACTGTGCATTTTTATTTTCATTGAATTTTTCGCACCATTTGTGTCTTATTGCAAAGATTTTTGCATAGAAAATCTTTTCATTTCCATTTTCTGTTGTTGTTGCTGCTGCTATACTTAATGGATGAATGGAAATGGATGGCAACAAAGGAAAGGAACACAAAAACGGAAAAAATAAATAATGAAAATTTCGAAATTAAGAATTCAGCACAAAAATGCCCTCAACACAAATGGCGTTAGTGTGTGTGTGTGTGTGTGTGTGTGTGTGTGTGTGTGTGTGTGTGTGTGTGTGTGTGTGTGTGTGTGTGTGTGTGTTTGTGTGCGTCTGTGCGTACGTGTGTGACACTCATCCATTGGTGCCCATTTGGTTGGTGTCCTTCATTTGCTTCCGCCACTACTCACACAATTTCTGTTCAGCTGTTCGCTGGTCGTTGTTGATATTGCTGTCGCTGTTGTCATTGTTGTTGCGCTGTTGTTGTTGCTGTTACTATTGCCATTGCTGCCGTTGCTGTCATTATTATTCGTCCATGGAAATTTTTCGTCTTATTACCATAATGAAGGAGCAGCAATAGCAGTAAAGCAATTCAAACACACACACACACATTCACACATACACACAAAGACACACACACACACACACGCACAAAGAAATCATGGACAAAATTTAACCGAAAAGAAATAAAAAGAAAGAAAGGAAAACGGCAACGACAACAACAACTACAACTACATAAAGCCAAACCGAAGTCGTCAACTACAAAAAGGAAAGGCAAAAGGGAAAAGCTTTCACGCATTATGTTAATAAATATTGGGCCAAATAAAGCACAAAAATATATTATGTATACTACATAGTATACATGTATTTGTTAAGAAAAAAAGATAAACATTTTTTCACGAAGGGAAAAGTAAATTTATGCGCCTTCGCCATCATTGCCAACATAACGCCTTCTGTGCCAAAAACAGGAACTCTTCCCAACGATACATATGCACACACCTTCATACATACATACATACATACATACATACATACATATATAAATTGGTACATATACATATATTTAGTATATACCCAGCGGAGAAGTAGTAGTGACTTGAGTTGCATAACCCTTGAGATGCATAAACAGTCAAAGTCGGTTATAACGATACCCCTTCAAGGTCTACGATCAAGCTGTGATAAAGAGCGCGTAATGAATATATAGTAGAAGAGAAATCGGTTATACCAAACGATCTTGAATGGGTTTCACTGTTGTTAGCACCAATTCAAGATCGTTACAACAAATTTTTACTCTAAGTATACACAAGATTGCTATAAACGATTTTTACTGTATATGGGGTAAAACAAAAGTTAATTTAAATTCTTATTAGTTGATTTTTATGCGAAGATTGAAAGATTGAGTTATGTTTTTACTTTACTTACTTTTAATGGCACAATAGCCCATGGAGGGCCTAGGCCGAGCTTTTCGCATCCAATTTTCGCATAATTGCGTTTGAGTAGGTGAAAAGAGTTGGAGTATGTAAAATAACGTAGGTGGTTCTTACATTTACATAATTCTCGAAGGGGTGACCCCCGGTTAGCTGTGGAGTAATTAGCTTACATCGATTTTGCTCATATAGTTTTGAGCTCGATGCGAGGCCACCTCCCTTATTTTAAAGTTCCAGTTTAATCACATCGAAAAGTCGTTCAGTATTCCATGGGTACTACAAATTCATAATTCGCTATTCAGCACTGCTTAATTCTAGAAGATAAGCATTTCATGATTAATAACCTAGTTTGACACCTTCCTTCTCCACTACGATGACGAGAACACTCTCCATATCAGTTCCTCCCAAGGCACATTGTCGATGGGCGATTCAGGCTCTTCCAAAACTCTCTTTAACTAAGGCGCTTTAAATCTTCGCTGGGTTCATCTTCATATTGAATACCATAGATTTTAGTTGTAGGAGTATTTATGCTTTAGTAACTCACTGACTCTCCGTGCTCTGCTTTAATATGCTTCAGCACTTCTCCCACTCTCTATCTCAGTCTTCTTCTCTCTCCCTTTCTCTGTGTTGCAATGACATTTGGTGTCATAATTTCTACTTGATTTAGCGCACTTTAACAGAGCTTCAACTCCTCCTCTCCCACACTCCCGAGTCTCTACCACGCCCTCCCCATTTCATTTTCTACTGATTATATAGTTTAATATTTTTGTCCATTGACTCACATTGCACGTGTTTTTGCCTTAATTTGACTTGAACAATAGATTTGCCTTCTTAATATTCTTCGGTTGAGCTGACACTGCCTTGGCTAATAAACTGCTTCAACTGCCTGCTGCCTGCTGCCTGCTCTGCCTAGCTGCGCTCTACTCTTCTCAGATATATTTTTGAATGCTTGTGTGCTTCACGTCTTAGTTTTGATAGCGCCTGGGCTGATCACTTTTCGCTCTCTTCCCTTCACTGCTGGAACTAATAAACTCATCACGAGTGTCAGTTTGTCATAAACTTTGATTGGTGAGCCTTTCTCTCATTTCCTATGCTCGGGCTTCTTTAGCTTTTGCCATATAATAATTATTCTATATTTTTTTTTATTATTAGGTATTATTTACACGAATATTGGTAACGATTTTGCAATGTGTTCGTGTGTGTGTGTGTGTGTGTGTTTTTTTTTTTTTTTTTTTTTTTTTTTGGATGAGGAAATATTGAAAGCCTTAGTCAGTGTGTGACCCTTACCCACTAAAACCACCTCTCATGTCCGGACGGTAGGACGGTAGGACGTGTGTGTGTGTGTGTGTGTGTGTGTGTGTGTGTGTGTGTGTGTGTGTGTGTGTGTGTGTGTGTGTGTGTGTGTGTGTGTGTGTGTGTGTGTGTGTGTGTGTGTGTGTGTGTGTATGTGTGTGTGCGTGTGTGTGTGTGTGTGTATATGTGTGTGTGCGTGTGTGTGTATATGTGTGTGTGAGTGCGTGTGTGTGTGTGTGTGTGTGTGTGTGTGTGTGCGCGTGAGTATTTATGAAATTGAAATCTTCCATGAAATTTTTTTGTTATGCCAAAAATCCAAAACTACTATTTTTTATTTATGTAATCAGCCTTAATAGAAAAACAAAGCAACAACGGCTAACAACAACAATCACAATTTTGCAGTCCTCGTATGGCACTTATTAGGTATTATCATGAAAAATGTGTGGCAATGCTTTTCGTATTCCATGGCAGTAGAGAGAGAGAAAGAGAGAAAGAGAGAGAGAGAGTGAGCGTGTATGTGTTTTGAAAAATTTGCTATTAGTGTTAGTCTTCATTCGAGCATTGGATTTATTGGGGATTAGGAGAAAGTGGCAATCATTTATTATAATTTACTTGTAGCGGTGAGTGCGTTCGCTTACACTCGCTCATTCACTCAATTGCTCAATCACTCGCCTGGTAACTCTATCCCTAATAAGCGTGTTGGAGTATGTTCTAGCAGCAGCGACGTCAACAGCAAATTTTGTTTACAAATTATTTATTATTATTACTACATATTATGTATTTATGCATGCGTGTGTGTGTGTGTGTGTCTAGCGTGGTATGAGTGTTGAGAAATTATGAGGGGGAGGGGGTGTTTAAAATACAGATTAGGGTTTTGATTGGCACAAGCAAATTTACTGGATTCTTTATGTGATTTGCAAGATATTTGATGAAGGGGAGAAAAGTGAGAAAGGGGGTTGAGTGTGGGGGAGGGGGAGTGGGGAGCTTAAGGGATATCTCGCCATTAAACTCAGGTGTAAAAATTCTCATCAATAAACAAAAATAAAAAATTTGGTAAAGTTTGGCTCATTGAATTGAGGTTTATTTCCTTCAGTCAATCAATCAATGCATGTGTTCATAATTAATGTGTTCATAATATTGATGGTCGCTGTGGCGTAGTGGTAGTGCGTTGGACTGCTACGCAGAGTGTCCGGGGTTCGAATCTCGGCACAGGCAAAATCAAAACGTAGAAAAAATAAAACCTCTTGGCAGGCAATGGCAAACCTACAAGCTACAAGAGTAAAAAAATAAAAAAAATAAAAAAAAATACAAATATAATACGCACAACATGAGTAAAAGCTCGGCCTAGGCCCTCCATGGGCTGTTGTGCCATTAAAAGTAAAGTAAGTAAGTAAATGTAACTCTCGGTCTAAGTTTTGCTCTGACATTCAATCTGAATATTGGTTTGAGATTGGTTTGAATTTGGTCTACATTTGGTTTGTTTGACTTTCGATTAAAATTGATTCTGACTTTAGGCTTGAATTCGCCATGTGTTTTAATCTGGCTTAATTTCTGGTCTGCATTTGGTTTGTATTTGGATCTAACTTTTAGCCGAGATTTCATTGTGTAGTTTAGTTTGATTTTTCATCCATATTTTGGTATAATTTTTTTTTTTTTAGACGTTTAAAAACCTTTTAAAACATACCTTATTACTTACTTACTTAGCTGGCACTACAACCGATGATCGGTCTTGGCCGCCTCTACAAAGCTTCGCCAGTCACCTCTGCTATGCTGGCGCCTGCTGATAATGCCAAGTGCAGTCAGGTTGCCCTGCACCTGGTCTTTCCAATCGAGATTAGGATGTCCCCTTCTGCGTGTTCCTCCACCGTGGTTCGAATAAAACACCCTTCAAGTGGAGAGCTTTCTTCCATTCGCTCAACATGACCCAGCCAGCGGAGCCGCTGGAGTTTTATACACTTGACTATGTCAGTGTCGGCGTACAGCTCATACAGCTCATGGTTCCATTTTATTCGATACACGTCGTCTGCTCATATTGGGCCGTAGATCTTATGGAGTATCTTCCTCTCGAACGATCCTAACAGTTTCTCACGTGTACTTCACTTGGAATAAATTTCAGCTCGATACCTTCATTAATCTGAGATTTATTTAAATGCAAATGCCTATTGAAAAACCCTTTATATTTATGAAATTAACCCTTGGAAGTTACAAATTTGGTTTCCTTTTACAATGTTATTAACCATCAGACCGTCAGAAGAAACCACATATTACTTACGAAATAAATATTGCCCTTTGCAAAATACTTAGTTTGGATTACTGACGGTCAAGAACCTCGTAGAAAATATACTCAAAGAGGTAAAAATTTTGTCTAATTTCAAGAATACTAATAGAATAATACTCATAGAATAATAATAATAAATATAAATATTCCTCATTGAGAAATAGTTGAGATCACTGAAGGTCAAAAGCACCTGAATCCGACTTACCATAAGTTAAGATTTTAAACAAATTTTGTTTCCGCAATGTTAAAGCGATCCATCAAGAGGAGCAACAACAAACTTGCTTCTAAGAAAATATTTTCCATTAGAAATTGGCAAGGGTCATTGAAGATCCAGGAAATTATTCCCAACCAGGTAAACATTTCCTTTAATTACCTGAATATTTTATTGTAATACAAGACGAATCGTTAGCGATAATAACAAACAATATTTAGGGGAAATATTCATCATTGAAAGTCTTATTTTCTTAAAAAATGTTAACCCTTAACCCTAGAATGCTAACCTTCGCCTGTGAGGCGGAACGAATTCGATTTTCTCGCGATATTTCACGAACGCCTTTAGCGATCAAAGTAAGCGTTTACACCAACTCAGTTTAGCGCTGTACGAGCTTGTGAGCAGACGCACATTGTACAGTGCGTTTGAGCGGCTGAGTTACACGCCTTCTTGACGCCTGAGTTACACGCCCTCGTGACGCCTGACAAGAGTGCGAAGTTGGCATTCTGAGCCATCTTCGTCGAGAGAAACTTCAATGAGAACTCCTGCTAGGAAATAAAAAAAGGAAACCGTTCACTTTGCAGCTTTTGCCCAGCGAAGAAAAAACGTATGCTGCATAAAATGTAAAACAAACTTACTGCTTGGAGCATAGATCACCAAATTGTTATCAATGTGATACAAAAAAAAGACTGATTTCATTTTATGTACAAGTCATAATATAAAAGTTAAATGGTTAATTATTTTCTAGTTTGAAAGTAAGGTCGAATACCTTTAAAATGATACTACTTGTGGGCAAAAAGTAGTAAGACTTTTTAATTTAAATTTCGCACGGAAACCCATTCATCAAAATATAATTTTTTAAAGGTTGGTATGACTGTCGGTGACATCTGTGCCAAATGTCACATCAAAATAATCATTAGTGTTTAGTATACGCTTGTCTTTCTGAAGTACAAAAAGTGCATTCGGCGATTTTCACAATGAGTGAAATTATTCAACAAAGAAGTTCCATTAAATTTTGTGTGCGGAATCAAATTTCTGGTGCCGAAACGTTCAGAATGTTGCAAAGGGCCTTCGGTGATAATAGTATGTCGCGAGCAAGTGTTTTTGATTGGTACAAATTGTTCAAAGATGGTCGGTCGAGAACGCGTTGACGACGAACCACGTCCAGGACGGTCAGCAACATCAACTGATGATCAACACGTCAATAAAATCAAGGAACTGGTGCTCGAGAATCGATAATCGACGATTAACAGTCAGAGACCTTACTGGCATCGTTGGAATATCGGAAGGATCAGTGAAAACCATTTTAAAACATCATTTGGGCCTAAGAAGAGTGAATGCACGATTGGTTCCAAAATCACTGCATTCGTTTTACGAGACCATTTTGCCAGAAATTCGACTGATATCGTTCTCGTTCCGCAACCACCCTATTCGCCTGACTTTTGGTGTGACCGTGTGACTTTTGGCTATTCTATTTTCTAAACTCAAAAAACCGCTTCGTGGACACCGTTTTGAGTCAATTGCAGACATTAAACATGAATCGCTAAGCGCATTGAAGGCTATTCCGGAAATTAACTTTAACAACTGTTTCGAGAATTGGAAAAAACGTTGGCACAAGTGTATTGGGGCCGGGGGGGATTACTTTGAAGGGGACGAAATAGATTTGGAAGAATGAATAAAAAAATTTGAAATTATGAATAAAGTCTTACTACTTTTTGCCCACAGTAGTATATGAATTATTTAGGTTCGTTTGCATAAAAAAATTTTTATTTTTTTTTATAATGATCTCTTTCAAAAAGATGTTAAAAAATGGATTCCACTTCAAAATGAACTAATTGTATTATTATTAAATAAAGTTAAAATTATTGAATTGTTTAATTTCCTTACTTGAGAAACATATAAAATATATTTTGGCCCTTTTTTTTTAAATAAATTGAAGGTTTTAAAAAGTTAAAGTTGTTATTTTTCTTCAAAGTAACCTCACAGGCGACCGTTAGTATTAGGGGGGGGGGGGGGAGGGGGAAATAAAGTTAGTACTCTAGGGTTAATGACCCCGAAATTATTGACTTTTACTGACAACTATGGCCATGGCAAAAGCAAATACAATATTGGAGAGTAAAACTTTATAATAATTTTGTGATGGAACTCGCAATCAGATCGTAAGAATCCCTAAAGGCATAAATCGCAAAACGATGACGTGACCCATACAATTCCTATGAACAGTTAAAAATATCATACCCAATTAGCATTTTTTTGGTGTAAGATAGTATCTAAATTGAAAGTTTATGAATATCTCGCATTTCTCCATAAAATACAAGTACGAAAAAAGCAGTAACTGAAAGGAGAAATGTTTGCCGGTCACCACCAGCAGCAGTAGCAGTAGCAGCAACAGCAGCAGTAGCAGCAACAACAGCAGTAGCAGCAACTGCAGCAGTAGCAGCAACAACAGCAGTAGCAGCAACAGCAGCAGTAGCAGCAACAGCAGCAGTAGTGATAGAGCAAATAACTGAGAATCGAAGCGAGTATGTTCAATTGGATGTATGCAGTAGATACCCGCTGACTGAAGGAGGCCACGAAGACGAGGTATAGCAAAATCTTTCTGCGTTACGCATAATAAATTCGCTCTAATTTATTTATACAAAACCTCCATCCATTAATTCCATATACAACTTACAAAGATACTTTCAGGGAATGTGGCAACTACGTCTCTTCAATTCAATTCATGCAATGCCATAACGCCGACGATAACGCCGACGATAACGCCGACTATAACGCCGATAATATGAAACGATACGAACGACAGATAGTATGAAGATACGAATTTCCCATTCAGCGCAACATTAACGTCAGCGGCAACGACAACGACAACGACAACGGCAACGTCAACGCTGTTGTCGTCATCGACGTCATCGCCTTTTCATCATTGCCATTTTCTACCGTCGTTCATTTGTTTCGTGAATTATATTTTTGCTTCTTCGACTTCTTTTTGTATTCTTCTTCTTCTTGTTGTTACTTTTTTTCTACTTCTACTTCCTTATTCGACAGCTGGAATTGCTGGGCAATCGAAAGCGAACACTGGCGGCGGTTTAAGGGGGTCGTACCTTCTTTGGTCGAGCCAAGTGGTTGTGCTATAGCAGAAATACACTTTTGTAGCGAAATAAGTAGCGATAACAATGTATTGTAAAATCATTTTACATCTGGAGCATTCAACGCCATTCTTGATTGAGAGCTAAAGGCGCGAGTAGCGGCAAGTAGCCATAGAAGTAGGTGATTATGCCCTGGATGCTGCTGCTCCAATCCAATATTTAGAAAAACAATACAGCTTCTTTTTCTTTGTTTTTCTTTTTTTTTTTTATGATAAAGCGATTTTGATACTGCTGCTATCGCACAAGATGTTGTTCGTACGGAGTTTGTTCTTTGAAAAATGTGTTCTTGTTGTTTCTGCTGTTGCAGAATTTTTAATTTCGTTTTAATTTAATGATTCGATTGAAATGCAATGAGTTCAGAAATACTTTTCACATCCATTTACCATGAATTTGAAAATTTCGCTGACAATCTTAAGACAATGAGTGTGTGGGGGAGTACTCTGAGTATATGCAATTCACTTTGAAATTTATATTATGAATCTTCTGTGAAATCCACTGGATATGCTAAGTTTATATATGCAACAGATAAATATCTCAAAATTCTATAACACGGACCAATAGAAAAATGAAAACAATGACATTGGCATCCTGAAATATTAGGTCATATAAAAAGTATGCGCGGTTTTTCGTTACAAGATGATGCTGGTACCCACAAATCTGGCAACACTATTCCGATTATATCAAACGAACAGGTGAAATTACAAGGTGGCATTACAAGCTACATTTTGTGTGAAGACACTTATGTAATTCGTTGCTAATGTAAAAAGTTACATTGGTTTGAGAATGAGTGAAATATCTGAAGAAATACGCTATGTGATGCGTTATTACTAAAGACAAGGTAAAACAGTTCCAAAAACATGCCGATGAAAATTGTGCGGTTTACGGTGAGGATGCTGTGAGTGAACCCCGAACCCAGCAGTGGTTTTCTCGATTCCGTTCCGGAAATTTCGATATCAAAGTTGGTGGAGCAAGATCGATACGCAAGCTGTCAGGAGATAGCGGAGGCACTAAACATCAGCCACAGGCACCGATCTTTGAGTACCAACCATCATCTTGTAACGGATACTTTTTATAAAGGATGTTTTTTTTTTTTTTTTGAAGTGTGGTTTTCAATCTGGCAATACTTTTTTCGGAGTTGGTCTTTTTGACAGCTGTCACTTGATTTATTTCACCAAGACGGCGCTACATGCCATACAGCCAACGAAACAGTCAATTTATTGAAAGAAACTTTTGGTGAGCGCATTATCTCGCGTCGTGGGCCTGTGGCATGGCCTCCAAGATCGTGCGATTTAACACCGCTGGATTAGTTTTTTTGGGGTTATGTGAAGTCACTGTCGCTGTGGCGTAGTGGTAGTGCTTTGGACTGCTACGCATAGTGTCCGGGGTTCGAATCTCGGCACAGGCAAAATCAAAAAATCAAAAAGTAGAAAAAATAATTTTTCTACACGGCACCACCTCTTCGGTGGGCAGGCAATGACAAACCTACAAGAGTAAAAATTGCTATGAAAAGCTTTTCAATTCGCCGTTCGGATTCGGCATTAAACTGTAGGTCCCTTCCATTCATGTACAAATATAACACGCACAACATGAGTGGATGCGAAAAGTTCGGCCTAGGCCCTCCATGGGCTGTTGTGCCATTAAAAGTAAAAGTAATGTGAAGTCACTTGACTACGCAGATAAGCCCGAGACGATTGACGCCTTGGAAGAGAATATTCGGCGCGTTATTACTGACATACCGCCCCAATTGCTGTAAAAAGTGGTCGAAAATTGGGCTTCCCAGCTGGAATTTATTCGAACCAGCCGCGGCGGCCACTTGCCACTTGCCCGAAAACGTTTTTAAAACATAATGGCAAATCCTTATCATTATAATAGAGCTAAATTCTTGGCCTTAACACAAGAATTTATCACTTCTAAAAAAAACACCCTGTATAACCCAATATATCAGAAGTCTAGTTGCCATTGGCTTTGCAGTGTTATCTGAAATTATATTTAGGTACTTGGAAATTTCGTAATTTTCAAGCCAAAGTGTGATTAGAAAATATGTTGCCGGAAGGAATAACAGCTTGATTCAAATTTTTTTTTTTTTAACTGGCTAAGTTTGATAGCTCTGAATAAAAATTATTTAAAAATTCAATTCAAACCGTCTTAAGTCGACTTATCTGGTTTTTCCTGTTTACTACAGAAATACTTAATGCACACTTTTCACCTTAAATTTTTTAATTTTTTTTTTTCAATTCGACTGTAATTTTAATAAATGAAAGATTTCTTTTTCAATTTGATAAAATGTATTTTTGTTGATTTGAAGAAAATATATTTTTCTATTAGAATAATTATATTTGGTTGTTTTGATAATCATTTCTTCAAATCCATCTTCGTTTTTTTATTTACTTTTATTATTTGATTAAGAAAATTATTAATAGAAAAATTCCATTATACCTAATAATAAAATATTTTTCCCATAGATATAAGCAATTTTAATCAATTTGATTTGAAATGTTGTCAAACCAACATCATATTGACTTATCATATTGATAATAACTTTATCAAATTAACGAACTTAAGTGTTTGAATTTCAACAAAAAAGTTCTTTATTTTCTTTTCATATTGATGGAAGATTATGTTGACCGTCATTGATATTGATAATTATTTTATCAAACAACCTAGATTGTTATCAAACTTACTAAGGTAGTTTTTTGTGTGTAGCGGAGTACAGAGATTTCATCCATATTATTAAGCCATTGTTGTTTTTGTATGGAAAAATATTGTGAGTATGGAGCGTAAAAAGAGCGGGAGAGGGTGATGTAGGTACACCAGGTAACTGCATTCTTGGTGGTATTTTTATTGTTACTGTTGCTTCTGTTTTTATGACAAATCCTCGCATAAAACACAACGGTTTTTGAGAATTCCATATCCAATACATTGAAAGAGAGAGGGTCTCTGCGCTCTTAGAGTATCACTTGCATAGAGGGCAAAAAATAAAGACACCATACTTCATTGGTTCATTAACTTAGAAAAAAATGAGGTCCTTTTTCATTGAAATTAAGGTTTTTACTTTATATTCAACAAAAAAAAAAAATAATAAGAAAAAGAATAATGATATTAAATTTAATTCACTTCGTTCTCCATATTCACACCTGATATGTACCTACAGCGTTCGGCTCTTTACATAGCTTTAATCTAACCATACCAACGTTTGCTACTCAGAAAATAAAGATCGGAAACTGATAGATATACTCGTACATACTCGTATGTACATAGGATGATTGATCAAAGAGGAGGCCCTTCCATGGCCCTACCATCTCATTGCTTCTTCTCATACTTACTTACTTACTTAGCTGGCGCTACAACCGATGATCGGTCTTGGCCGCCTCCACAAAGCTTCGCCAGTCACTTCTGCTATGCGCGCGCTGGCGCCAGTTGATAAGGCCAAGTGCAGTCAGGTTGCCCTGCACCTGGTCTTTCCAACGGAGATTAGGACGTCCCCTTTTGCGTGTTCCTCCACCGTGGTTCGAATAAAACACCCTAAAACTGCTTCTCCATACAGAGGTTTTTAAACGTAAGAGCCATAAATTTCGCCCGAACCCTCTTTCGCTCATGTCCTGAATCCGATATTGTGTACCAGGTATTACCGGGCCGAGACTCGCATCTTTCTAACCTCGAGCTTCTATTCGATACGCCTCTATTACGGATTCAGGTTTATACGATAAGACAGTATATTCACGAAGATTCGATGTTGGAATGGAAGGAACGATTTTTTTGTTCCGATTCCATTGGACCCTCACGTCCAGCCTTCTATGACAGTGAGGCTTCTTCGGAAAACCGATGGTTATAAGGTTAACGAATCCAGTTCCCAAGTAGAAGAACCTTCCAAATCTTTTGAAAACTTTCACCTCATTTATGTTTGGATGGCACTCATTTCTTTGAATATTCCTTATTGTTATGGTTTTCTTTTTATTTCTTTGCCCCAAGATAAATACAAATTCAAAATTTTCTAATGAATGAATAATAACGAAATGAAGTGTGTTGCCAATTTGGGAAATTGAAACATAGCAGATTTCCTCAAATGTAGGTACGTTAAGCAAAGCACTAACAATAAAATTAGTGAAACCTAAGGAACAATAATGAAAGATGCGGGGAGCTACTGCTGCCGCTACTATTATCCTCAAGGTTAATATGTATGGTATAATTTGAAAAATCACTGCTGACTACACAGCTGCCATTGCCACTGCTACTTCTGCTGCTGCTCCTGCTGCTGCTATTTCAATGAGAAATTCATAGCTCCACAGGCTCATACCTCTGGCAAAATTTATTACCGAAAAATGTTTATTTGTATGTATAATATTTATTTGATGGTGCTAAGAATCTGCCGAAATCTCACGTCTTTACCATTTCATTTACATTTTATGCCATTTCAATTAATCTTTAATTACCGCAATTATTTCAAATAGTCACCTTGGTGTTGAGAATATTTTCTAAAGTTTCTCCCCCATAGCTCTCTCCTCCCTCACCATCCATACCAAACATACAAACATGCACACATAGAGAGAGGACTACAGGCAATGTTGAATAACGAACGAACCAGATTCGAGTAACAAAATGGAGCATATTCAAGTTTAGCATGTGTTAAATAAGATGGGGCGAAGAGTGGGTGAGTGGGAGAGTGGGAGAGTGAGATTGGTAGTGTTACTTTTACAACGGGAGTGTCTTAATTGCTTAACACCTTACACATACATAACTCGGCGCGCTCTTAGCCACTCTCTCTCTCTCAATTAGGGTAACCAGAGGCCACCCACCCACTCAAAGTTGTATGAGTATTGAAGTGGCATTAAAATATAAATTTCTTCTTCATTTTCCAGCATTACCCTAATTACAATTTACAATTTGTTTTTAAAGTATACACACACGCACACACATACACGTACACTTGTAAATCTCCTCATGCATACATTGCAGCGTCTTTTACACTTCGAGCTTCTTTGCCATTTTACTGCCACCGTACATAAATAAAATTCTTGGTAATTCTGTGAACCAATCTAAAGCGATCCAAATGAATTATTCTAATTGCTTATGGTATTCAACGTTTTCGTCGAAAGTATGTAGTCGATCTCGGTCGTAGTCAGTTGTAGTACTTGTTGTTGTTTTTGTTCTCTAAAGTTTTTCCATGTTGGCAATGTTTTTCTTCTTCTTCGACTATTACTTCAAGTTGTTGGTGCTGCTGTTGTTGTTGTTGTCGTTGTTATTGCTTGCTATTTTCGTTGTTGTGTCTCATAAGTACTTAATTGTTTTGAAAACATTATTGGAAAACTTTTGTCATTAAGCACACATTACAAATCGATATTTATTTAAATTGGTTTTTTCTTACACCAGGCACAGTACATATGTACATAAACTTGTGGTTATATGTTTATACACTTAAAGAAATTATGTTTTCATTGTATACATATTTCCCTAGTACGAAAACAGTACTCAGTAGCAAGTCAGAGTGGTGTGGCCATGCCAGTAATTTCGCCTCCTTTCCACCTTCTGAATCAGATAAAAAATCAGAAAAATTAGAGTTGCACGAAGTACAGATTTCAAGTGTGAGGGGAGTGGCCGGGTTCCCATTTCCGGCTCTTCTCTTTTAGTTTTTGCTCAGATGACTTAGAAATGGATGGTGGTTCTGTTGTTGTCTTGAATTACTTAAAGTAATTTGAAGTGTTCATCTGATGTCAGGAGCCAAGTTAACAATTTCGCCTAATTTTCTTTTAATTTTTTTAAACTTGATTGAGATATGGATCATGGCTCAGATGCTGGCAACTTTGTATCCAACATTAGGATTTCAGATCCGAAACTGATTTTAAACATGATTCAAAACATCTATGGAGTGGAAGTGAAGCTCGAAACTCCCTAACTCTTCCCTCTTATTTTTTCACAGATGACTAAGAAATGGATTGTTGTTCTGATGCTGTAATTTTCATATCCAACACCAGATTCTCAGATCCTACCTGCTTTTAACAGTACATGTACTGATTTAGGTAAAAAAAAATAGATTTTATGGCATTAGCTAAAACAAGTTATTGAAAGTACTAATCGTTTTTTGTAGCGGGTTTGTGCCCGAAATTGCGATGAGTTTGAATTACGTTAATAACTTGAAGTGTTCATCTGACGTAAAATACTTTTGAAATAATATTTGCAGATCAATTTAAGTCCGACCTCTTCCATATATTTTATTCAGTCTGTACCAAATCGATCGTGGAAAGAAAAAAGTCAATTGGGAAACTACATAGCTTTGATGTTCTAGGAGCAGCGTAGACCCAGGACAAGGTTCAACTCTCGTTTCTCAATTCTTACACAATCAAATTGCAGGGCTACACCCAATTCCGTCGAATATTTAAGGGTCATTTGAGTTACTTAGAAATATTTGCTTCAGCTTCTATTGCTTCTCTCAGTGTACTCCAAAGTACAAGCACCCCATAAGTAGAAAAAATCAAAAAAGAAACGTACCATTTCAATACCTAAAACTAATGAAAAAACCAAAGTAATTTACATATTCCCATAAATATCGGTGTTAGCTTAAAATCATATACATATTTGTGCATTCGAACTCACGCTCCCATCCAACTACGAGTATCTATTGCCTACTTGACTCCTATCTGGGCATGTAAGCAATACTGTTTTTGTTTGTTTTTTAGTAAATGAGTGGGGGTGGTGGTATTGGTGACAATAGTTCATTATGTATTTCCATTTAGTCTCACTACCGACAACAAACGTGCGTTTTATTTTCTTCAACTTCTTTTCATGTACTGCATGCAATAATGTTCCCAGTAGATAGAAACACGAAGTCGAAGAAGTAAACGTTGAACCCTTAGAGACTACGCGTAGAGTACGTGTATTTCTATTGTTTTTTCATTATTTTCACAAGTTTTTTATTTAAATTGCCTTCAGAAAGAAGTTACTGACTTACGCACTTTATATTTATTTTAATTGTCTTTGTGTTGTTTTTCTAACAAATTCGGTTTGGAGTCGTCAAATTTCTTGGGTGTTTTCGTTTTGCATATTTAATTAGAAAAATTTAAAGAAATCATTATAAATAATCAACAAAAACTTTTCATGGCAGCGCAAGTATTTTCGTATTTTAGTTTTTGAGTTTTTTGCGTGACTTTATCGCACTTTCTAAAGCGATTGAAATGGATACTCAAATCATAATTTAAAAAAGGGTGTTTATTATTTAGCTTGAAATTTTGCCAAGAGTAAAGTCTGATCTCATTAGCTATGCATTTTAATATGTTTGGTGTTGATATAGCTTTATACGTTAACCGTATTCGGCATCAGAAACAACCAATTTTTCTGCATCTGCGATTTAGAATCCGTAAATTCTAGATCCATCAACCCTGATAGGGAAAATTTGTGTAGATCTACGAGATTTTTCCACTCGCAAGATTTCAGTACTTACTTGATCTGAGGCATGCTTCTCTGGTAGAAGATTTTTAAAGTTAAGACGTGAATTTCATGCAAGTAGATCGAATGGCGATTAGATTGAAGTCGATGGATGAGTTCTGGATAGATTACGTTGATTACGTTTGATTTCGATGTAATTCCTGAGCACCAAATTAGCGAACATTAAAGCAAGGTGGTCTAAAATTTCTAGGCCTTGCTGAAAATCCAAAAATTCCTTCATCATAGACTTACGTGCTATGATTTTGTTGGATAATACGGATGCTTGATACGGAGCTTGAGAGTAAAAATGCATGGCTTATGATTACCTTAAGCTATGATGCCTTTGCTCGCTCTCTCTATCCTCCTTACCACACTCAGCTCAGCTATCATTAGGCTTGCCAACTATAAAAATCCTTTTTTGGTGAAAAAATTGTTGATGGAGAATTTAATATGGTGACAGAACTGTTCTGGAGAACACTGTATAAATTTCCTACACAAATCTATTTTAAGAAATCGTAAGATAAATAAAATAGTTAAAGTCTTCAAAGTCAATCAAGAATTTATTTGTTAAATATTGATTATTAAACATAAATTGTATAGTGAAAGAAATAAATTTTAAACCGTTCTTAAACCGTTACAAAAAAACAAATTATTTGTATTCACATTACATTTAGTCAGTGCCGCTTTTATTGGTTATTTTCAATGACATTATTCTGAATGAAAAAAACATTGAACATCCCACTTTGCACTCGTCCCAAAAATGTCCTTTCACAAATTGCCCCACTGCATGGTATTAATTAAAAATTTAAACTATATCCTTAAAGTGGGGATGTTTAGCATTTATTTCTGTCAAGGGAGGACACTGTCCTCCCAAAAAGAGGACAGCTGGCAAACCTACCTAGCTGGTATTTGTACATTTATATTCACATAATATAGAGTACATGAAACGAAACTGAGTGAGACGAAACTGAGAGAGACGAAACGCCATATAACTGAGGCTCTGAGAGCCTTTCGTTCTATAAATTATTTTGCAAGATATCACCTGCTACGAACTTTATTTATGCTATATTGTCAGGGAATTTGTTGTTTCTATTTTCATCAATGTGCAATGCACTACATACTCATAGAAAGTGTCAATAATTCTTTAAGATAATCAATATTTTCAATTTCTCTTTAGTTCGGTTTTTTCAGCATACATTCACTCGCACTCATAATCAAACATGTACACATGTACACAGAGTATGTACATACAGTGATGGAAAAAATAATAGAAACGACCTATTTTTCTTTTAATGTTCAAATTTTCTTTTGCAAAATGAATTTTCTTTTCAATGTTATAATTTTTATTTATTACTTATTCCATTATATTTCAAAATAAGAAAATAAGAAAATATTTCTGAAAGTCCATATAGTATATAAAAAAAAATTAACTTCATTTATTACGCTTGGAAAAAAAATAGAAACAAAAAACTTCAAACTAAGTAACAGTAAAAGTCTTTGATAAAAATTAGTAGAATGTTTTTTTTTTTTAATATTCAGTAGTTCTACCACGATTTTTTATAACTTGGACACACCGACGATCCATGGAATCCAGCAGTTTGGCACAAATTGATAGATCAGTGGCGTATCATTCAGCCTGTACTTTTCTCGTTTTTTTAAGACTCCCCAAAGATGTTCTATTGGATTCAGGTCTGGTGATTGTGAAGGCAATTCCATCAAAGAAATTTGGTTGTCCCAGAACCACTTTTTGGCAAGTTTTGATGAGTGTTTGGGGTCATTATCTTGCATGAACTCCCACTTATTTGGCATTTCTTCCTCTGCATATGGCAGCATTATACTATTTAGTATGTTGCACGTAGTCGGTGGCACACATTTTACTTTTCACCCAATATATTGGACCAAGACCGAATACTGAAAAACATCCCCATAGCATAATGTTGCCACCACGATGGTTAATCGTTTTTATTGGGTGTTTTGGATCGTGTGCAGTATTTTTGGGGCGCCTTACTTGGGGTTTTCCGTCAGATCCAAACAAATTCACCTTTGTTTCGTCAGACCGCAAGACGTTTTTCCCAATTTGTTCGCGTTGAATGTCTTTTTGTGTAATTGATTCGGTTCTGGATGTTCTTCTTGCTGAGGAATGGTACTTTCCTTGCTGGATGTGCCTTCAAACCACGTTCTATCAGCCTATTCCTTATTGTACGGCTCAGGTACAGGTGCATTTAACTCCTTCCTTAGTTCTTCCGGTGAATGAAATGGATTTTTTTTCGACTGCCGAATAAGAAGTTGATCGAATTTATGGGAGGTTTTTCGCTTCCTGCCTTGTTTCTCTTGTTTTTTTTTTCAAAATTAATTGCGGAAAACACTTTTTTTTTTGGAGCACTTCATTATTTGCGCAATTTCAGCCATTGATTTGCCTTCGTTTTTGCAATGCATTCCACGACTCATTCTAAGTCTAGAAAAAATGCAGAAGGACGAATTTCGCAAGAATTGCTATTCTGACACTTTTTCCTTTTTGGAATGTCCAAAAACTAACTCTTTTATTTTTTTTCCAAGGCAAAAACGTGGTTGATTGAAAACCACTCAAATGCAACAAGTATTCATGCCGAAATATGCACAAAATTGAAAACTAAATAAAGTACCGTTATCAGCAAATCGTGCACAGTAGGCTTCACGCATAGAATTCGCCAAGAAAATTATCTATTATTTTTCCCATCACTGTATGTACGTATGTATGTATATGTGCAGGCAACCTAAACTAACCTAACCCAATCAACTTAAAAGTTGCCTTCGTTAGCTCATTCGTTCGATATTTTTTTATTTTTTTGTTGCTGCTTTTCTTCATATTCTATCGACAAAACGTTGAACTGTTTTTGCAAACAAACGAACTCAAACACACACAAACAAACACATACATACTCGTACATACAAAATGAACGCGAATGTTTATCACAGCAAGCTGCCAAGAGTTTATCGCACTTACTTATCTTACAAAATGCAACAAACAACAACAAACAACAACAAACAACAACAAACAACAACAACCACAATAATAGTAATAGTATCAACATAGAGCAGAAAAAATAGAGAGAGAATATAAACTGAATAAAAATATTTTCACTTTACTTTACGGAAAACGGAGTGCGCGATTACAATAACACCAGCCAAGCTAAATAAAGTCAAAGTAATGAAACTCGTTGAGTAGGAATCAGAAACGTTAAAGAAGAAAAAAGAAAAACACCACAACAACAACAACACGCAAACATGGCATGCATTTAACAAATTATGGACGATTTGACCGATTTTGAGGCAATTTAATTTTATTGCTGTTGCTTTTGTTGTGGTTGTTTGTTGCACTTGTATTTGGCAATATGTTTGTAAATGCGATTAGTGCGAGTTGATTATAGACAAAAACTCATATACATACTATGAATATGTAAAGGGTGATTTTTTTGCTACTTGGTTGCTGACGTTTATATTTCTGGCAGTTAACGCTTGATTCTTGACATGTGTCATTGTATTCTCGTGCTAGTGGTTCGGCATTTAGAATCTGAAACATTGTCACTGAGTTCTTAAGTTTTCAGAAAACTTCCTATTTACTCTTCAGGCTTTGAAGTCCGATTAATAAAAGTCAGTCAAGCGTATATAAAGGGTGATTTTTTTGTTACTTGGTTTTTGACGTTTATATTTCTGAACGTTTATATTTCTTGACGCGTGATTCTTGACATGTGTCAAAGTAAAAAATTCTCAGTTTGGTTTGCCATTTCATCATGAACAGACTTACGCCTAAACAACGTTGGCAAATTATCGAAATTTATTATCAAAATTCGTGCTCTGTGAAAAATGTGTTTCGCAAGCTACGTCCATTTTTTGGAAGTCAGCAGGCTATTGAGCTCATTTTGACCAAATTTCGCAATAGTTTCACTTTCTTGGATATCAATCCACCAAATCGTATCCATAGAGTGCGTACCCAAGAGAATATTGCTGCTGTATCTGCCAGTGTTAAAGAAAATCGCAATGTGTCCATCAGGCGCCGATCGCAGCAATTGGGTTTGTGTTATTCGACCACCTGCAAGAGATTTTACACAAAGATCTCGTATTAATGTCATACAAAATACAGCTGCTGCAAGAACTGAAGCCAGACGACCTACCACCACGACGAATTTTCGGTGGATGGGACTTAGAAAAGCTGGATGAGGATTCGTTTTTTTAATCGCAAAATTGTCTTAAGCGACGAGGCTCATTTTTGGATCAATTGCCATATTTGGAGTCAAGACCAGCCAGAGGCAATTCAGCAGCTACCAATGCATCCCGAAAAATGCACTGTTTGGTGCGGTTTATGGGCAGGCGGCTTCATGGGGCGTACTTCTTCAAAGACGATGAAGGATGAAGGCCGCAACGTTACGGTCAATGGAGAAAGGTACCGGTACGGTTCGATGATAACAGACTTTTTTTTGCAGAAAATGCAAGAATTGGACTCCACCGACATGTGGTTCAAAATTGGACCTTCAGAATGGACCACTTGAAGCGTAGCCGCGGGCAACTTTAAAGTGAAATCATCTTTAAAAAGTAAATGCCAGGAATTGACTTATCGATTCAAATAAAAATTTCATTCACTTTTTCAAAAATCAAGCTCTGAATAATTCACCCTTTACATACATAAGTGTACTTATGTGCATATATGCTACCCAGTTGAACAATTTCGGATTGATTCTTAAACGAGTGCTCCTTTAATAAACCAAAGCGAGCAAAAACCCAAAAAAAGAGATTCCTTCTCGGACCTAAGAAAAAACAGTAACAACAATACGTGCAAGAGCAGAACCACTATAAGTAACAGATTTCTCTTTGAGTCGATAACTCGTCTAATAGAGAATTTTTTTCGTTGTATTCACTTATTTTTGGTGCCTTCATAATCACAAATTTTTAACACTTAGATACATACTTATATGTTGTTTATATTTTATAAATGTCAAAAATGAAATAATAATTTATCTATGCAAGTATTTACATATGTAGGCAGTAGAGTATTAATAACTAAAAACTATAGAATAGGAAATAGCTTACTAGAAGCAACAGAGAGAGCTAATTGTCTACCTATATGAATGTATGTATGTATGTATATGTAAATATGCCAAAAAAAAAAATTTTATATGCATTCATAAAAAATCTAACAATCCATTGCTCTCTCGCTCTCCTAGACTCAAACGTTCTCCATGACCCAATGAAAGAGTGAGTGGGAGGTTTAAAGCCGTTGAAAGAACGAGGCAGCCAGACCGCTACATATACATCTATAGATATTTATGTAAAATGAAATGCGAATATGCCAGTGACACTTTCTACTACTTAATAACACTTATGGTATGTATTAGTACAATAACCAAAACAAACTTTGATCAAATTCCACAAATTCGCTCTCCTAGACTCATAAGTTCTCCATGACCCAGTGAGAGAGTGAGTGGGAGGTTTTAAGCCGTTAAAAGAACGAGGGAGCCAGACCGGTACATATACATATATAAATATATATATATACAGTGGTGTTCCACTCTTCAAAACTTTAACTCTCTTTAATTCTTTAATGCAATGAGTTTCATCTCAATTATTTCTGTACTTGAGTGATCGGTTCTCTGCTGAATATAATACCGATATTTTCAGTATACTTTGTGCGTTTCTTTTCTTTTGGTGAGTGTCAATTTAGTAAAGGCCGTGTAAAGACCTGTGCGATAAAATAGAGTCAATTAAGAAAAAAATTTTTTTTTGAAGCGCTTAACGGTACATTTCATTTAAATTTGAAAACAAAGGTGAGTTTAACTTCTAAATATGATAAATACTTACAAATATTTGTTATTGTTTAGGTTCCAAAATGGGCAGAGGTTGTAGTATTGAGCGCCGGGAAATAATAAAAAGGCTCAGAAAAGAAGGTAAAAGCTACCAAAAAATTGCTGATATAATTGGATGCTCCAAAAAAATGGTGAAAAACGCCGTTAAGTATGAGGTAAAACCAGAAAACAGAGGAAAACAACCTAAAGTTACGGAACATATCAAGAGAAGAATATTGCGGCACGGTGAGAAAGATCCTTTTGTTACCTCTACCGCTCTCAAAACGTATTAAAAACTGGATGTGGACACCTCTACAATAAGAAAAATCCTTATCAAGAATAATTTAAAGGCAAAAAGTGCCCGAAAAGTTCCGTTTCTATCGAAAAGAAACGTTCAAAAAAGGTTACATTTCGCCAAGGAGTGTGCGAATTGGCCCGTGAGCAAATGGCGAAATATTTTGTAGTCAGACGAAACAAAAGTGAATTTGTTCAATTCGGATAGGAGTAATCTTCCAGTACGAATTCCTCCCAACACCGAATTTCGTCCCCAATACACTGTTGAAATAGTTAAACATGGTGGAGGAAAAATACTGGTATGGGGTTGTTTTTCTTACACTGGGACAGGACCATTGTTTCGGATTGAGCAGACAATGGACGCTGTATATTATACAAATTTATTTAATAACGTCATGATGCCATATGCTGAGTGGGAGATGCCGCTTCGATGGGTGTTTCAGCAAGATAATGACCCGAAACACACATCGAAACGGGCAAAAGCTTGGTTTGAAAATAATAATGTGGATGTTTTAAGCTGGCCTGCTCAGTCGCCAGACTTAAACCCAATTGAAAACTTGTGGAGGGAAGTTAAAGTGGCTATTAAAGGAAAAATCGCATCCAATAAGGATAAGCTTTGGACACTAGTTAAGTCTGCGTGGGAAAACATTCCAATCCAAACGTGTCAAAAACTTTTGGACGTTGCTTAGCTGTGATTAAAAATAATGGTTACTCCACAAAGTACTGAGGTAAGAAAAAGTATACACGATACATTTATTTTATTTGACACTGGTATCTTTTTAATTTCAGGTGATGACTCGATGACTCTATTTTAATTCACAGGCAAAATAGGATAATTTGAAATACTTTTTTTTATGTTTAAGCGCTGAAGCTTAGATTACGATATTTATGTTCGTAAATACTTTGTTTAGTTTCTTATTCATTAACAAAAAATAAAAGTTACACAAAAAATTTAATTTTTCTAAATTTTTTTTTGCTTTGAAAATGTATTTTAGAGTCGCACACCACTGTATATTCAAAGGCGAATATATTAGTGACACCTTCTGCTAGTAACACTTACGTTAGTATAATAACCTAAACAAACTGTGGTCAAATTCCACTGATACAGATAATTTCCACTGCCAGGTAGAGGATAGGTTAATATTTTGAAAAAGGCAAAATCACTTAACAAGTGAAATTTTCAAAATGTGTTATCAATACTTTAGTATTTTATAAAGTTAAACCAAGTTGGAATACTTAACAGTTCAGAAAAATTTGTCAAAATACCTACCTCCTACAAAGGTAGGATTCCCTACTCCGAAACTCTAATATCCGGGATTGCACTAATAAAAAAATACGGAACATAACTGAAACACAAATGGTTGAAATTAATGACAAGCAATGGCAGCTACACCGTAGCATGGTTGGTAGAGTGATGGACTGCTACGCAGAGTGCTAGGGTTCAAATTTAGATACAGACAAAAATCGAACAAAAAAACACAGAATACCTTTTGGCTAATAATTGCAAACTTTTAAGAGTAAAAACAACTTAAGGAAAGTTTGTCAATTCGCCATTCGGTTTCGGCATAAAACAGTGGATCCCTTCCATTCATGCATAAGTATAACTTACTCAAACATGAATGGATGCGATTCGATTTTTGTCTGAAATAGATGGTCTCCCCTGGGAATTCAAAAATTGTCCGGATTCCGAAGCATCCACGAAATCTGCTACAGTTGGGAACTCTGCATACAAGTGAAGTCATATAAGGCCAATATCAAGCAAACTTTGAAGATGATCCATTAAAATTCGGAATACTTAATAAAGCTATTAAGTAGACCACATGACACAAAAATCACCAGAATTGGGCAATAACAACGTACACTCTCAATGCAACATGGTGGACTCAGAATACCCTACAATTCCTGGTTTCTATAGCGCCCTCACTTGTAGTAAGATTTGAGGTTTTTCTGAGTTATTTTTATTTTTTTGGTGAATGGGAGATTAATTCTCTCTCTTTAATTGAGATTTGACCACTTAAACTTAAAGTTGCTTTACAATTTATTACTGCTCCAACTCTTCAGTTCCAAGTTAATTTAATTTTAATTCAGTTGTTGACGCTGCAATTTTAACCTTTATTTTTTTCCAGTTTTTCCATCTCCAGCTTTTTGTTCTGTGCAGATTTTTGCAGGCAGTTCGTTTCTCTTTTACTTTAGTTATACTTCATTCGCTATTGTTGATTCGTTTCGCTCATTTTAGCTGATTTCACTTTATGCTCCATGTTCGTTATTATGCCAAATATATACGATGCTTTTTTTTTTGTTTTTTTTTTGCTGATACACCCACCGGTGAAATCGTTGCGCTGCATCGCTGCATCTCCAAGCATTAATGCGTGTGCATGTGTGTGTTTGCATAGCAACTGCAACTGAATGCTGGTTGTGCCCGTGTCCTATTGCCAACCACACAAGAGCACCAACAGAAACGGCAGCAACTGCAACAAATTGTGTAAGTCTCAAACATTTAAATGATGATGATGTACATGCATACATACGTAGAGACGTCGCTGCGTACATAGTGTAGGGTGTTGTTGAGGTTGTTGTGTGCTCTATGTTGGGGGCCAAAAGAAAGTGAAAAGGTGAGCGTGAAAAAGAGAAACGTCATTTATACTGCAACTCGAACACATTTTGCAAAGAAGAGTGCAATTTAAACGCGAAGCGTTTACTAACTAAATTGACTGAACGACTAAATGACTGACTAACTAACTGGCTGAATGACAAACTGTCTGACCGATGTTGTATGCATGGCAAACGTAAAGATTTTGGGGTTCGTTGTACGCGTTCATTCGTTATTGTGTGCCTACTCATTTGTATGGTGTATGTATCGCACTCCCTCAATGCACCCGTTCTCTGCCAACTACTCCTATCCAACCCACTCCGCTCTTCCGCTCTCCGTAACAATCCTTTTCACATCCATTTACATTGTTGTTGTTTATTCATTCGTTCGTTGGTTCGTTAATTCATTTTACCGTTCGTTCGTACTTGTCGTGCATCTCTTCTACTACAGAAATCTGTGCATTTCCCTTTTGTTCTTGTTGTTACTTCTGATGTTGTTGTTGCTGTTTTTCTTATTGTAGTTGTTATTTTTGCTGCTGCTGCTGTCGTCATCGTCGTCGTTGATTTTCGTACCACTCTTTTTTATATTTTATACTCTTGCATTTTCTCTGCATTCGGCACTGCGTTTTAATGCTCTTTTCTCTATGAATGCATGTATATGCGTTTTCGGTTCTCTTTTTCTACAGTTTTGACATTTACCACTGCATAGCCATTTTCTACACTAATACTTTGACATTTATGGTATCTATGAGTGTACTATATGGGGAATTTATGGTGCAATTAAGGATGTCATGAAAAATATTAAAAATTCGCTACCAAAATTTCATGTGCAATACTTCCTTGCCAGATAGTTCTCTATCTCCGCTTTCAATTCTGAGGAGTTAAGTCGCGTTGTGCGAGTAATAATTTTAAATTAATTGGAAACCACTAAGGGACGAGACCCGGGCCCCGTGCCCCATGGATCCTCAAGATTCCACACCTCAAACTGAGTTCCTTCTTCGTATGTTTTGATTTTGTTTTCGTTACACCCTGTCTGCTCTTTTGAATGAGGAACTTTTAGCGTTAGTTCCCTTATCCACTATGTTAGTGTCTCCTCCAATGCGCCGCTGCCTCTACTTCCATCTTATTTTCATGCGCTACCTCTTCGCCAGTGCTCTCTATTCGCTTCATTTCTTTTCTTGGTTTTGTTGCCTCGATTTTAAAATTTTTACATATGATTTTTGTTGTTGTTCTGTTCTTAGCCTCAGCCTGGCATGGGCATGCACAGGTACATATCGCACACATACCGGTTGCGTTTTGCTTGTAGTGTTTTGTTGATTTTTTTATTGTAGTTTCCTGCTTTTTGTTTTTCTCTTTTTCTTTTTCTTTTCAAATTCAGTTGTTCTTTTATGCCTTTTTGTTGTTCTTGCTGTATTTATTTATTTTTTATTATTGCTTTTTGCAGATTTTTTTCTTTCTGTGTTTGCGAATTTATATTATTTCTTATTTTTTGCTTGTGCTGCTTGCTGTTGCTTTCATTTGTGTTCTGCTCATTCTCCTCTTCTTCTTCTTCTTCTTCTTCTTCGGTTGTTTGGTTGCTATTCTCTTCTCTCTCTTTTTTGCAGTTTGGTTGCGACTCTTCCCCTACTGATTCCGATGGCGGCGGCCTGCTTCCCACTTACTTCATCATCAACGTCGCCATCACCATCATGACTATGTGCTGTGTGCCCCACCAATTTCATCATCATCGCCTTCATCATCGCCAGCGCTGTATGGCAAGGCATGGCAATTCATGGCAAGGCATGGCGTGGAGTTGGTTTGGTGGTTTGCTTTGGTAATTCTCTGTGTGCATAATACTTGTTGTTGTTGCTACTGCTATTATTTGTGTAGTACAATATTCTCTGTTTGCCGTTTTGCCTGATTCTCCTCTTGCTGAATACGTTTTGCTGCTGCTGCTGCTGCTGCTGTGGTTGTTGTTGTTGTTGTTGTGTCTCGTCTCTTGTCTCATTTCGTACATTTACGTTTCGTTCATTTTGCCTTTTGGAATCTGAGCAACATTTTTTCCTCGTTCCCACTGTGTTTCTTCCTCTGTTTTTGTTTTATTTTATTTTTTTTATGTTGTCTTCTTTGGTCATAGTTGTTGTTATATATGCTGTTGTTGTTGTTGTTGTTTTAGCTGCAATGACGACGACGATGGCGACGACAACGAATGATGAGAGACGGGGCTTTAGATTGTTGTTGAATTTCTCTATTTTCCCCAATCATGTTGTGCCTTTTCATTTTCAATTCTTATATTCTCGCAGCTCTCTACTTTTAGTTATTCGCCGATAATTGATGTCAAAGGACGCGTTACGACGACGGAATACGGCGCGTATAATTAACGCCATTTTACCAGGATAATAACAAAAGAGAGAAAACGAAGGAGGAAGAGAGCAAGGGAGTGAGAGTAACTCTGTAACAAACCGTTAGTTGTGTTCTCTCTTCGTTGGTTGCTCTCATCAGTAGATAGGTTTTTTTTTACAACATTTTTGTTTTTAGTCTGGCAATGCCGAAAGAAGATCCATTTGTAAATCGCGCGCAATTGTTAAAAGCCATCAAGAAGTATCCAGAAATATGGGACTCAAATAATAAGCTGCACATGTGCCGTAGCGTTACATCGCCCATGTGGAACGAGATTGCCGAACAGTTTGGTGGGCATGTGCCAACTGGTATGTACGAGTATAGTTGAATAACTCTCTTGAAAACAATACAAATACAATTCACTCACACACATCCAATTTCATCCAATTTTCCTTCTCTTCGTTTCTGCTCTTTCCAACTTTCTCGCCAACCAATCACAGTTAAGCTACAATCAATATGGAGCCAAATGAAATATCACTATCACAATCTCGTGCACCGGCAAATATTGCACAAGGAACGCTTTACCACCAAGTGGGAACACTTTGAGCCCATGTCGTTTATGTACAATATAACGGTAGCGAAAATTGTTGGCGCTGCCAACAATGGAGAACAGCAATCTGCTAGTATTGTCGCTGCATCCCCAGCGCAACAGCTACAACATCAGCAACAGCATTCACCACCAACACTATTAGCGGCAGCAGCAATACCACAACAAGAGCAACAACAACAATCACCTTTAACATTACCCCTTCCATTACCGTTGCCACTGCCACAACCGCAAGGACGTGGACGTCCCAGTGGCAGTTTCACTTGGTTACCCGCTGCTCCACAAACTATTATGGCCAGCACACCTTTACCCCCACCATTACATCATAATGAGATCAGCATTGAGACTAGCCCATTTACTGGTGTTTTCACCGGGCTCGTACCACCTGCCGCCATCACCGTCGAAACGACCACAACGCCCATGCGTAAGCCGGGCCGTCCGGGTTCTTTGAATAACAGCATGCGTGGCCGGATTATTGATGTTATCAAAGCACATCCGGTGTTGTGGGCGGGGCGGCAGCGTGAACAGCGCCAGGGGCAAAATCGTACGTCATCGGTGTGGAAGGAAGTCGCCGCGGAGCTGGGATTAACGCCAAGTGAGTATGGGGAATGATTAAAAGTAATTTAGTCATTTATTACTTAATTTCATATGTCTAGGGGTTGGGATTGTATTCTCGTCCTAGTGGTTCGGCATTTAGAATCTGAAACATTGTCACTGAGTTCTTAAGTTTTCAGAAAACTTCCTATTTACTCTTCAGGCTTTGAAGTCCGATTAATAAAAGTCAGTCAAGCGTATATAAAGGGTGATTTTTTTGTTACTTGGTTTTCAACGTTTATATTTCTGACAGTTGACGCGTGATTCTTGACATGTGTCAAAGTAAAAAATTCTCAGTTTGGTTTGCCATTTCATCATCAATAGACTTACGCCTAAACAACGTTGGCAAATTATTGAAAATTATTATCAAAATTCGTGCTCTGTGAAAAATGTGTTTCGCAAGCAAAATTGTCTTCAGCGACGAGGCTCACTTTTGGCTCAATGGATACGTGAATAAGTAGAATTGCCGTATTTGGAGTGAAGACCAGCAATAGGTAATTCAGCAGCTACCAATGCATCCCGAAAAATACACTGTTTGATTCGGTTAATGGGCAGGCGGGATCATTGGGCCGTACTTCTTCAAAGACGATGAAGGTTGCAACGTTATGATCAATGGATAAAGGTACCGTTACGGTTCCATGATAACAGGCTTTTTTTTTGCCGAAAATGCAAGAATTGGACTAGGCCAACATGTGGTTACAACATTGAACGCGTCATTGCGTCACTGAGATTCCGAGATTCCGGCGGAAATGTGTGAAAAAGTGTGCCAAAATTGGACATTCAGAATGGGCCACTTGAAGCGTAGCCGTGGTGAAAATTATTAAGTGAAATTATCTTTAAAAAGTAATTGGCAGGAATTGATTTATCAATCCAAATAAAAATTTCATTCAGTTTTGTAGAATTTATGTGGGTTTTTGTATTTTCAACAACCAAGCTCATAAAAATTCACCCTTTAGTTTTAATGAGTGATGTTCATTGTAAATTTGAAATAGTCAGAATCTGTTTGTCACATGTAGACACAGCTTAAGGCAGTCAATAGTAGTCTGAACCCAGAAGAGGTTACGAATCAACAACAGCAAAAAATGGTTCAGAGCCCGTTTGAATGAGTTAGCTTACGAGTGAAGCATCAAAAATCGGTCCGAAACAATAAGCGACAATTAAAGATAATAAAGTAAGTAATTAGAAGTCAAAAAAGGTAGTGTGAGGCAATTAATTAGAACTAACAAGAGAAAGAAGGAGGTGGACGCAAGCCATCGGTGAAGTAATAAAAAGTTAGAAAATAAAAGTTAAAGAAGTTAAAAACTAGAAGCAATCACAGAAGCCATCCCGGGAAGGGTTGCGGTTATCACATTGTGTATATCCGAAACAACAACAGAGTAGTTACGAGACAGGAAAATACAAATGAGATACTATAGAAGGTTACAGAAAAGACAATAAAAGGCAGTTTCAGGTATTCAGATTCCATCGGGAGGAACAAGAAAAAGGAATAGTTAGTCTGAGGCATTAGATTAATTCGATTAACGGACCTACTTAATTACATATCAAGGTCCAAATTGTTTGTAAAATAGTTTCTGTTATAAGAAAGGGAAAGATGAGAACCCCACGTGGTATTACAACTGGTCGTATTTGGCCTAAGTGTGCGCTACCGGACAACCACTTAACCTAACCTAACCTAGTCTGAGATAATTATAATAAATAGGGCTGTTCAGTAAGTAGTAAACAGAAAGGCAATCAGAGGCAATAGAGAAAGATGTCACAAAAGTCTGTTGAAAACTATCAGAAGCACTTAGAGGTAATAGCAGCCCATCATCGATAATTTGAGGTAGTCAGAGACAATTAAAAGCTGATTGAGACCATCAAAGTCTCTCGGAGAGCAAAAGGAGCATAAAAAAGTTAACCCGCCACAATTAGTAGTAACAAAAGTACACAGATGTAGGCGCAAGCAATCGGAGAAACAATAAAAGGCAGTTTAAAAGCAATTAGAAGAGAAGTAAGAGCCATTCAGAGATGATTTGCTGCATGTAATTAGAGTCTCTCGGAAGCATCAGCAGAGTATTGCCAAGATAGACATTTAGAGATTAGAGTAAAGAATGTGTCTCAGGCCTTTCGAAACATAAAGTCCAAAAGAAACACTCTGAGGCAAGAAGGCGAACGAGTAGAAATAGGATTAACCAGCAGTAGACGGATGCAATTAAAATCAATGGGAAGAGACTTCCGGAACAAATAAAATATTGCTAAAAGTCATATTCAAATAAACAAGTAGACTAAATAGGGAGAGTAGTATTAAAGTATTCCGGATTGACAAAAAATATGTCAAAAAAAAAAGTTTTAGACATTTACTTACTTACTTAACTGACACTATAACCGATAAACGGTTGTATCCGCTTCTATAAAGTTTCGCCAGTCGCCGCTGGTATGCGCGCGCTGGCTCAAGTTGATAAGGCCAATTGCAGTCAGGTTGCCCTGCATCTGGTCTTTCCAACGGAGATTAGGACGTCCCCTTCTGCGTGTTCCTTCACCATGGTTCGAATAAAACACCCTTCTAGCCGGAGCGCTTTCTTCCATTCGCTCAACATGACCCAGCCAGCGAAGCCGCTCGGTTTTTTTTTATACGCTTGACTAGACACAGTTGGAGAAAAATGTATTTCATAGCCAGAGTCGCATTTTTCAACTTGTAACGGAGCTTTAATACTTTTTGATATGAAGTAAAATGCAACCTTGCGCTATAAATTCTCTGAAAATAATTTTTTGACAACCATTTGTCATTAAAATCAATTGAATTTTTAGAATTTCATTCATTTCAAGAGTTCAAGACGTTCCGCTTAGCAAACTTCTTTATTTTACTATAGCTAAAAGCTAACAGAAGCAGTGCAGTTAGAGTCAGCGATGGTTTGAGTAAGCCAGAGTTGCTCTGAAACAAAAAGAGTCAGTCAGAAGACTGAATTTAAACTGATTTTTTTAAGAGCTACTCTGAAACGAGAAAGTGTCAGTCAGTAGACTGAATTTAAATTAATATTTCCGAGAGTTTAACCTGTAACTTTTAGCAAAGTATTGATCGCTTGTTGCTCCAGCTCTGAAGCTTAAGTTTAAGAGAATTTTCGATGCGATTCAGGTGGGGTTTTACTTGGAAATCCATGGGTCTTTTGAGGTAATATTCAGATTCCAAGTATTAAAGTTAAACAAAAGCAAAAGTCTTTAGGTTCCCTTTAGCCCGCTATGGGGCTCGGCCAACACCTTTCAAGCAGTTCCGCTCCGGGCATTGCTAGTAGAACTCTAGAATTACAAATACTGGAAAACATCTTTAGAGGCTGCCTTTAGTTCTATAATGGTCTGTACTACTTACCTGAGTTTGAAATTTATACTGGCTTTGGATTGACTAGTTTAAGAGACGATAAACATTGGTGGTACATTGCTCAGGCTCAGTTTGGGTTTTATGAAGAAATTCTCGTTTAAACTAATTCAAATTGAAGACTCTGACTTTCGTGATCCCAAGTTATTTATTTAATTTCTAAAACATCTACATCTTCCAAACATTCTCCTCTTCCTCCTCCTTCTGGCCACCCTAGGTTTAGTACAAACACGCTGGTCCATCATTAAACAACGCTACGTGGATGAGCTACAAAAAGAACGACACTCGCACTACACCCAACAAATATTCCATTCATCCTGGGAGCATTTCGAGCGTATGTCATTTATGCGAGATATTCTGTTGAAGAAAGTCGACGAACGTGAACAAACACGCGAACATATACAGGAAATTGTTAGTGAGCAGCAGCAGCACCAGCACCAGCAGCAGCAGCAGCAGCAGCATCAGCTGCAAACGCAACAACAACATCAGCACCAACACCAGCAGCAACATATGCGATATGGCCGTAGTGTCGTGACGATGGGTGGGCCACAACCGACGCATGTTGCTGGTGGTGGCGTCGGTGGCATCATAGCACCACATTTGACCGTATGCGATGATGGCAATAGCGTTGGTGGTGTCGGCGGCGGCGTCGGCGGCGGCGTCGGGGGCGATGTTGTCGGTATGATACCAATTCATAGCGTCGGACGGAGGCGTGTCAAAACGGAAAACGATCTGGAATGGGATCCATTTGAGATGATATTACATGTGCATGGCACCGAACCGGCAGCTAATTAAAAGCTAGGTAAAAAATGAATCAATGAAACTAAAACAACATAACACTAAAATATAAAACGAGGTGTAACGAAACGAAACAGTGAACTGATTGATGATTAACTCAAACTCTGAAAAGATGAGAAACAAGAACTTGACGCTGTAGAAGACTGATAAAATATTAACTCGCCGATTTATTCAATAAATCAATGCACTGATGATGACTTTTTTAATAGTTTTTTTGTTCAAATATAAAAACAAAAGAACGGGAAAAATTCTTTATATTGTATATTTTAACTACTTACCATACTTGTATCAATCTTAATCGATTAAAAATATTATAAAGAATATATGAGAAAATTGAATGGAACTATGAATTGAATGTGGAAATTAAGTGAATGGTTTATGGGGGGGATTTTTTTAGCCAAGAGGGGGAATGATCTTTTGGAAATCCCACGAAATAAAATACTTAACGTGACAGCTACTTTAAAGAACTCGGTTTTCCCGATATCAAGACCCTGCGTTCCTCAAAAACGAGATTCGACGATTCTCTTAAGTTTTTCTTCTTGGTCTTGGGATAAAATCGGATGATGAGCATTGAAAGAAACTGCCTCGCAACTTTTAATAAGCTTTCTTGGTTTCAATGTAAATAGAGCTTCGCGGTATCAAGAACTCCCAGACGAGATTCCACGGCTCTATTCAAAATTTAGTGACTTGGTTTTAGCAGAAAATTATGAGAAGTTTTCCTTTTCTATGGTCGCTGCGGCGTAGTGGTAGTGCATTGGACTGCTACGCAGAATGTCCGAGGTTCGAATCTCGGCACAGGCAAAATCAAAAAGTAGAAAAAATAATTTTTCTACACGGCACCACCTCTTCGGCAGGCAGGCAATAGCAAACCTCAATAAGAGTAAAAATTGCCTATGAAAAGGTTTTCACTTTGCCGTTCGGATTCGGCATTAAACTGTAGGTCCCTTCTATTCATGTACAAATATAACACGCACAACATGAGTGGATGTGAAACGCTCGGCCTAGGCCCTCCATGGGCTGTTGAGCCATTAAAAGTAAGTAAAGATTCCTTTTCTATCCATTCAATAGGTCTTGCAAGAAACTTGAATGTTTGGCTTTAACTCTTTACAATATAAACATTACTCCATTTGGTGAAGTCTCGGCTATACGAGGGTAGATCAATAAGTACCCATGTGTGAAGACAGATGGCGTTGCTGAGGGAAGTTGGCATTACCGTCGTGTATTGTCTGTCATCTGTCACACGACACCACACTAAATTTCAAACTGATTCATTACTTACTTACTTTTAATGGCACAACAGCCCATGGAGGGCCTAGGCCGAGCTTTTTATATTTGTACATGAATGGAATGATTCATAGGTTAGTTTTTATTTGGCAGCCATTATAATCACATGTGTTTGGTGCTTCGTGATAAAATGGAAAAAGAACAATATCGATCGGTAATTCTCTTTTTATTTTTGGATTGAAAAACATGCGAAGAAATAAAAGCGAAGTTGGATGCTGTCTATGGGGACCCTTCACCATCTATGACAATCGTAAGATATTAGTTCAACGAATTTAAACGTGGTCGTACAACTGCTTTGGATGAGGAGCGCCCAGGCCGCCCGGCAGACGTGGTTACCGAGGAAATCGTTGAAAAGGTCCGTGACATGATTCTCGCTGATCGCCGAACGAAAGTGCGCGAAGTAGCAGAGGCCGTAGGAGTGTCGTACGGAATGGTAATTAATATTTTACATGATAGGTTAAGCTTAAGAAAGGTGTCGGCCCAATGGGTGATGCGAGTGCTTGAATGTACTCGACAACAAGCGGTTACGGATTTGCCGCGGCCAAATTGCATGAATTGAACGACGAATTGCTGCCGCACCCACTGTACTCGCCCGACTTGGCTCCCTGCGTCTTCTTTCTGTTGCCCAACATGAAAACGTAACTCGGGGGGAACAAATTCAGCTCAAACGAGGAGGTAATCGTCGAGACAGCAGCGTATTTCGAAAAGTTTGACAAATCGTATTTTTTGAAGGGGTTAAAGAAATGGCAGAAACATGGGGAAAAGTGTATTGTACTAAAAGGAGATTACGTTGAAAAATAGAAAAAAAAAACTTTGTGAAAAACTTGCCAATTCATTCCTAACACGGGTACTTATTGATCTACCCTTGTAAAATAAACAGTGTGCCTGTATCAAGCTAATGAGAAGATAATCGCAGATAAAATGTGATAGTCCCTTTCAATATCTGTGACACCTTTTTCCTGCTCTTAGGTAAAAATAAAAATTTTTTTTAGTATTTAATCTATTTTCTTGGTCTTGGAAGAAACGGTTTTGGAACTCTTGGCCAACTCTCGGCTAAAAAACAAATCGGTTTAACAATATTCATACTCTAAGAACTTGATGGACGAGATTTGATTGTCCTGTTAAATTGTGTTTTTTATTAAATTATTTCTTTGGTATTGGAAGATAATTATACAGAATTTTTACTATATTTACTTAGTCTTCAACGCAACTGATTTCGTGAACTCTCCTCGTTTACCGTTAAACAGATTCCCGACATCAAGAACTCGTAGATGGCATTCAACCTTTTCTTAGAGGAATATCATTCTTTGATTGATTAAATTTTCCCGTAACTATCGGTTGCAATGCAGTAACAGTTTTCCAATATTATCTGGCAAATGAAGCTAGTCAGTTTAATTACAATTTTAAAATCTATTCTTAAAACTATTTACTTCGTCCTGGAGCAAAATGATTTGAAATTATGGAAAGAATCTGATTTGGACTTTTTGGGTGGACTCTCGGAATAGGACGATCAAATCTCGTCCTTAAGTTCTTAGAAGATTGACATCGGCAAACCGATTTGTTTTTTATCCGAGAGCTAGCCAAAAGTTCCAAAACAGTTTCTTCCAAGACTAAGTAAATATACTTGAAACTCGGAAATCTAGGGGTCAATAAATTTGGAATCTTTGTCTAACCACTACTGCCTAACCTCAATCAAATGTGACTACTTATGATGTTCATTTGATTTCTGTCCATTATCATTTGACATCATTTCTATTTATTTTCTTTTAAGTTTAAGTTTTATAGCTTTAAATGAAACTGATTCGGTGAACTGATTCAATTGGGTTCGTATAACCCAGTAAGTCGATATTTTTTTTTCTCTCATTTCTTTCTCTTCGATATGGCCGAGTCAGAACCTTTCCCCTTTCGACTTGACTCTTTTGCCTACAAAAGTCGTGAAAATCTTGACGTCTGGCGTGTATATAGACTAAGCGTCTCGTTGCGTTTCCTTAACCACCGTGTCCTTACCCCGCGATTCGATTTCTCAGCAAGTGAAGTTGATTTCTTTGGGTTTTAGTTTTGCCTCAGTAAAAGAGTCTATTAAATTTTAACTACATACATTTCGCGTAGTCACTGTTAATTTCGTGTGGCATTTGATTCATTTGGAAATATAGCCATATGGGTTTATGTGGAAGGGAGGGGCTAAGAAAGATCTGATCGTCCACGGGGGCCAAGTTGGTCGATTACGGTGTCCCTATATTGTTGGACTGAGTGGATTACCACTTATATACGGAAAGTTTTTTAATAAATCAACGATGCCCGGTGGTCTTCTCACTTGAAGAATTCCTTTTCTCTTTTGGAATGTCGAAAGTCAAAGCATATCTGACGAAGAGGAGAAACCCCTAAATGTCGCAGGTAAGATTTCGAAAACTTATTAACTTATCGGAATGTAAGCAACGCTATTCTTATCAACTTGCCCTAGGTTCTTTAAACCAATTTATCAACAAGTTTATAAAGTTTGAACCTCATACCGAAGGTAATAAATTCAAGTAGATTATCATAATGTGAAACGTATGAAAAATCAAGTACTTAATTACTTACTTTTAATGGCACAAGAACCCATGGAGGGCCTAGGCCGAGCTTTTCGCATCCACTCATGTTGTGCGTGTTATATTTGTACATGAATGGAAGGGACCTACAGTTTAATGCCGAATCCGAACGGCGAAGTGAAAAGCTTTTCATAGCAATTTTTACTCTTTACTCTTATTGAGGTTTGCCTGCCTGCCGAAGAGGTGGTGCCGTGTAGAAAAATTATTTTTTCTACTTTTTGATTTATTTTGCCTGTGCCAAGATTCGAACCCCGGACACTCTGCGTAGCAGTCCAACGCACTACCACTCAACCACAGCGACCACTGTACTTAATATGGAAAGCAAAAACCGCAGGCTGTGGTTCGGTATGGCTGCTAGCATTCAATTATACATAGAATTTCGGAGCTAAAGGCTCGTTTTGCAAGTGAGTAGATATTTGAAATGGTTTTCAGTTGTGATAACATCAACTGAAGGTACCCAATTGTCCGTCCATATCATGCCAACTCTAGGTTGATGTTCTGTGTGACTAATGAACTTATGGCTAAGTTCGGCGATATACAACACAAGCAGCAACATCACCGTCGGCCTTCACATCTTCATCTCATGTCTTCTCATCAAATCTCTTGGCTCCCGTGTACGCTGCCAGTTTTAATCCTTCTTTTACCGCGTACTCCCAAGCATCATACCCGAAGGACGTTCTTCGATCTAAACAAGTCCACTATGGTATATTTTGCATTTATATTTCCCATTCTCTTTCGAATCGCATATATGGGTACATAAGTATAATATCACAATTTGTTAACAATTCAGAATAAATGCGAGCACGAGTACGCAGTTAAATATCGCTAAATCTAAACTGAAAATCACGTGTCAATAAAGTGTGAAGCAGAGCTTTACGTTTTCATATCACAGATACACTTTTTTTTTTAACACTGCAGCGGCTAATTTAAATTCTTGTATAACTTGATTACTTTATTCTCTGCTTGTTTGTGTGTGTAACTAGAGAGCACAATACAACAGGAATAACGACAGAAGAAAAAGATGAAGAAGAAGAAGAAGCAGAAGGAGAATGAGAATCAAATACGTGTGATTTCTTGATTTGTTACTGTTACATGCCATATGCCGCATACGCGATAAATTTATGCTAAAGTCCCGGCGTTCACTCATTCACTCACTTACTCACCTGCCTGCCTTGCCCGCCTGAGGTACTTTTCCTTTTTTTTTTTTTTTTTTCTTCTTTGTTGAACGAGTGGGTGAGTATCAGTATGTAGAGTAAGTAATAGAAATAGAATTTTATTTGATGCTTCACACACAAATTCAAAATTCACAACACGCTCATCACGTAGCAAAGTTTTGTCAAAAACTGCTGCGCTTATAAATCAGCTTTCAGTTCAGCTTCCTGGCGCAGGCAGCCTAAGTGGAGGCAAATGCAGGCAGAACAGCGAACTGGCGAAAGGATTGCGCTGCCACGTTAACCCAAATGCTGTTTCTCCTGCTGCTGCCATTTGCCATCATCAAAAATAAATGCATGTAGTTTGATGTCAAATTTACCGCATTTTTACATACGCGTTAGATTGGCAAAATATTTCACGTTTACCACTTCACGTCGGCAACGTTTTCTCTTCAATGCGTATGTGTTTTCGTTTACCATACACTCAACGTGAAATGTTCGGAGAGACAAACTACATACTACTGTGGGCAAAAGTTAGTTAGACTTTGTTCATAATTTCAAATTCTTCCAAATCTATTTCGTCCCCTTCAAAGTAATCCCCCCCTGGTCCCAATACACTTGTGCCAACGTTTTTTCCAATTCTCGAAACAGTTGTTAAAGTCAATTTCCGGAATAGCCTTCAATGCGCTTAGCGATTCATGTTTAATGTCTTCAATGGACTCAAAACGGTAACGGTGTCCACGAAGCGGTTTTTTGAGTTTAGAAAATAGCCAAAAGTCACACGGTGCTAAGTCAGGCGAATAGGGTGGTTGCGGAACGATATGGTCTCGTAAAACCAATGCAGTGTGAGCCGGCGCATTATCGTGATGCAAAAACCATGAGTTGTCTTTCCATAATTCCGGCCTTTTTTTGCGAATCCCTTCACGCAATCGACGCACTACAGTCAAATAGTATTCCTTGTTGACAGTTTGGCCGGTCGGAAGGAATTCGGAGTGCACCACACCTCGATAATCGAAGAAAACTGTCAACATGACCTTGATTTTTGACCTGCTTTGACGGGGTTTTTTCGGTTTCGGCTCAACTTTGGCATGATATTCGGCCGATTGATCGTCTGTTTCCGTGTCGTAAGCATAGATCCAAGTCTCATCGCCAGTTATAATACGTTTCATGACATCCTGGTAGTCGGAAAGCATTGTTTCACAGACGTCAACGCGACGCTGTTTTTCCATAAAATTTAGTGATTTTGGAACCAATCGTGCATTCACTCTTCTTAGGCCCAAATGATGTTTTAAAATGGTTTTCACTGATCCTTCCGATATTCCAACGATGCCAGTAAGGTCTCTGACTGTTAATCGTCGATTCTCGATTCTCGAGCACCAATTCCTTGATTTTATTGACGTGTTGATCATCAGTTGATGTTGATGGCCGTCCTGGACGTGGTTCGTCGTCAACGCGTTCTCGACCGACCATCTTTGAACAATTTGTACCAATCAAAAACACTTGCTCGCGACATACAATTATCACCGAAGGCCTTAGGCCTTTTGAAACATTCTGAACGTTTGGGCACCAGAAATTTGATTCCGCACTCAAAATGGAACTTCTTTGTTGAATAATTTCACTCATTGTGAAAATCGCCGAATGTACTTTTTGTACTTCAGAAAGACAAGCGTATACTAAACACTAATGATTATTTTGATGTGACATTTGGCACCGATGTCACCGACAGTCATACCAACCTTAAAAAAATTATATTTTGATGAATGGGTTTAAATTAAAAAGTCTTACTACTTTTTGCCACAGTAGTACTATTAATACTTGAAAGCAATCTACTTATTTCATTTCGTAGATTTAGCCTGGAAATCAAATTAATTCAATGTTCGAGAGGCGCAGCCATAAGTGTGTCCTTAGGCAGCCACTTAAAACAATTCAAGATTAGATTTGGCATTTCAAGTCATATCTTAAGGTGAAACTGCGGTAATTGTGGTCTATGTGTGGTCTATGTGTCCGTTCGGATTCGGCAGTAAACTGTAGGTCCCTTCTATTCATTTTTATTTTTTTATTTTTTATTCATACATTCAACACACAGCGTGTAACCCTATGAATGCAGAGCATTGTGTTGAATGGAAGGAAGATTGATAGGTAGGAGGAAGATTGAGAGAGGGAATGCAATCACACAGGACACCGATAAAGACATAGGCAGCCATTGTGCAAGTGTTATGCCTTTACCACAATGAACTTCATTTTATCAGTGTCGAATATGACCGCATGTTGCGCCAAAGGCCAAGCTTTTCGCATCCACTCATGTTCTGCGTGTTATAAGTATTTGTACATGAATGGAATATAACACGCACAACATGAGTGGATGCGAAAAGCTCGACCTAGGCCCTCCATGGGCTGTTGTGCCATTAAAAGTAAAGTAAGTGCCCTATCAAAAGCAACTTCAATACATTCGTAAACAACCTTACTGTCCATAAATTTTGACCAACCTCATTTGCAGCAATAAAAAGTTGTAAGTTGCTTAAATTTTTGCCAAAGGTTTAACCGATCTATGCATATAAAGGCTTCTATTTCAACTTATTCAAATGCCTCTCATTGTGAAAAAGAGAAAAACTTCTTATAAAAAAAACGTGAATACCATATATGGCGAAGTTCGAGTGAATTCGCCTTGACAAGTTTCAAGTTTCTCTTTTCTATTCTAATTTGTGTCACATCTTGGGATAAAGATCGCACTTCCGATTAAGATTAAACTATCGGGAATTAATATAAGTCCAGGTGAGGCATCAGGTTTGAATGTGGAATTTGTCGATTGGACGTGGCTCCTTCCATACAATCTGAATGCCTTCTTTTTTTTTAAATTTTTTTTTATTGATACATTCAACACAGGTTGTCCCCCTATTAATGCAGTGCATTGTGGTGATTGGAACGAAGATTGATAAGTGGGAGAATGAAGGAGGGATAATGAGAGGGGGAATACAATCACAGGACACCGATAATGGGCGATATGTTACAGCGAAAAAGTGTGTGGGATCGGAAAAGGAGGTGTTGCACATCCCATATAACTTGAATTTTCATTGATATCTCAGGAACCATTTGTGGTGTGATACTAAGATTTGGTAAGAAGCTACGTATGACTTGTCAGTAGCTTTCCGTGTGGAAAAATATGGGTAGAATTGAAAAAGTAGGCGTGGTACTTCAAATACAAATCTAATGCTTTTTTAGAAACATTTTCAGCACTTCTTACAATGACGTTACTGGTAATAAAATACTACATGAAAAATATAGGTTGGTCTTAAAAACGGGGTATGTTTGAAATTCCATTAACCATTTTTTGGTATGATATGAAGATTTTGTGTGGAGGTATAGATTATCAATGGCGTTCTATAAGGAAAATAGTTAAAAGTAGTATACTTTTTAGGGTACTTGCGGAACCATTAACTGTACAGTACTGAGATTTGGTATAAGGCCGTTTATTGATAATGCCATGCTGCAGGAAAAATGCAGATGGGTTTGAATAAGGCGGTGGGGCACAAAATAATAATAAAATTACAGTATAAGTACTTTTATGGTAATCGTTTTGAAAAGTAAAGTAGTAAGTAAAAGTAAAAGTAAAGTAGTTTATGTGACGTACTTTTACTATTACATACTTACTTACTTCTACCAAATTCTACCACTTTTCTAGAACTATTTTCTGCTACTTTTTTACTACCATTTTCTATTACTTTTCACTACTATTTTCTACTACCTGTCTACTCTTACTTCCTACTGTTTCTAATACTTTGGGATGGTTGACTTGATGTAGTTTTCGTGCAGCTGGGGTCGAATTCACTATTCCACTACTTCTACATATTTCTATTATTATATTCTACTACTTTTCTCAAACTACTTTCTGGTACTTTTGGTTACTATTTTCTACAACTTATGTACTACTTTTTCACTACTATTTTCTAATACTTTTCTACTATTATTACTACTTTTGGGTGGTTGATTTTGATGGAGTTTTCGTGCAGCTAGGGGTGAATTTACCATTCCACCACTAGTACATATTTCTATTACTATTTCCCACTACTTTTCTTCAACTACTTTCTACAATTTTTGTACTACTTTGTCACTACTACATTTTACTACTTTGTTTCTATTATTTCCTACTTTTTCCACCACTTTGGGTTGGTTGATTATAATATAGTTTTCGTGCAGCTAGGGGCGAATTTACCATTCCACCACTAGTACATATTTCTATTACTATTTCCCACTACTTTTCGTCAACTACTTTCTACAATTTTTGTACTACTTTGTCACTACTACTTTTCTTCTATTATTTTCTACATTTTCTACCACTTTGGGTTGGTTGATTTTGATGTAGTTTTCGTGCAGCTGAGGTCGAATTTACTATTCCACTAGTACTACATATTTCTATTATTATATTCTACTACTTTTCTCAAACTACTTTCTGGTACTTTTGGTTACTATTTTCTACAACTTATGTACTACTTTTTCACTACTATTTTCCTACTACTTTTTTTCTACTACTATTTTCTACCATTTTTTTTTTACTATTTTTTGCTATTGTACTTTTCAGTACTTTTTTTTTTTCTTTTTTATGTGCAACCTCTGTAGCTAGGTTGTGAATTAAAAACTTTTGAAACGAAAAAGCGACAGCACACGTTTTTCATGAAAAGTCCTAAAATAATAGGTGGTTTTTTAATTATTTATTTACCTCTCATTTTTTCTTGTCACCAAAAAGTTGAGCATATTTTTAGGGTCGTTTTAGTAAAATGTAGGTTCAAATGAGGTTAGTACTTACTGCAAAGTATGGTAGGAAAAGATAAAAGTTATTGAAATTAAACTTTAGTGTCCAAGCAGCTATTAGCAATCTGGGAAAACAAGTGCAACACGGTGCACTTCTCCGATCACGTGTGCCACTACCCACTTCAATTTGAAAAACTGCCTATTTACTTTCCATTTAAGTTTACATATTACCCAAATTTTACCCGAGCCGCACAGCCGACCTAGGTAGTAGAAATTAAAAGCGAAATGTCGACGTCGGGAAATGCCGTCTGGGTATCGGCTACTAAGTACAATGACTAATTTTTTTCACCGATTGTGTAAGTGGTATTTTCTATTTGTATGCTAAGGTAAATTTGCCTAAAGTACAAACCTGCGTACATAGAACAAGTTAAGCATTTATCAATGCCACGTACCAAAAAGGAAAGTTTTTACTACTATGTTGAAAAAAAAAAAGAAAGAGAAAACGAGGGAAGTACATGAACAAGGAAAAGAAAAACGAGAAACTTTTCAAGATGACAAAGTACTTACTTGTGTTCGCTCCTCGTTTTTCTTTCTATTTCCGTGCCTACGCATACCATAGCTTCCTGCTTCCTGCTGTTCACTGCTCCCCTTCTTTAGAACGATTCTACATAGGTACATGCTTACTACAATATCACTACGTTTTCTTGTTTTCCACTTCATCTGCCTTCACCGCTTGTGAAGAAGATGAAGATGGAAATCTTTCGTGGAAGACTTAAGGCAATATGATGGTGAGCGCGTATGTGATTTTCTCTATTTTATACCTACATACATATCGAAAAGTTGGTAATATGCAACACACACACACACACACACGGTCGGCTTTGTTTACATGTGCGTGTGTGTGCGGCGAAAAGCTTCATGTGAAATGTTACACATTTAAGCTAAAAAGAAAAAAGTTAAAGGAAGATATTAGTTTAGCATAAAAAATTTGTGAAAAAAAAGAGTTTTAAATTTTGTTGTTGTTGTAGTTGGTGTTGCTGATGTTGTCATTGCTACTACGTAATAGCAAGTATCTATCTGAACATACACTTACACATACACTAATGCATTCATTCTCAATCATATGTAGCAAATATTGTATTTAGCAATGACAGCAACAACAACAACAACAACAACAACAACAACAACAACAACAACAACAACAACAACAACAACAACAACAACAACAACAACAACAACAACAACTACTACTACTACTACTACTACTACTACTACTACTACTACTACTACTACTACTACTACTACTACTACAACAACAACAACAACAACAACAACAACAATAACAACCAACAACTACACCATCCAGCGACAACGAAACACTGCCAATCTTCGCCTTTGGTCGTTAGCTTAAAGCAATCAACGAAAAAATAGTTGGAGAAATATAAACAGCAACAACAATAAAATATAAAACCGTTTAAACCTGTTTCGCTATTTCGCCCAAAATGAACTTTTTACATACATACATACATACATACTCACTCATACTCGTACATAGAAATAGAAACGTTTTCCTCGTACGTGTATGTAAAAATGTTTTCGTACTTTTTTATTTTATTTGATTGTTTTTTTTTTCTTATTTTTTTGTATCCTGAAAAATAGTATCGGTGTGTGTTTTGAAACTTCGCTTACACGAAATCACGAAATTAGAAAAGTGGTAGTTGAAAAATTCGGCTGTATTATTTTAAGTATTTACTTGCATGCAACCCAGTGGGAAAATCAGAACTTTTCACAACGATATCCTCTAGAAATTACAAACAAACAATATGGAAACATTAGGTAAAGTGATTGGATGAAGCGGATTTAGTACGTACATATTAAGTACGTTCGTTTTGGAGAACAACAAAAGCTTTTACTGTGGGGAGAGAGAGAGAGTCGAGAGAAAAAATTCTGTTATGTATAGTATGAGGTTAGGTTTGATTTGTTTCAAGAAGAGTTTTTAAACAGATTAGTGATCATTTCCACTCAGAGAGTATTTGCGGTAAGAGTTTAGTTTTTGAAAATGAAAAAAAAAACACAGACATTTTACAAAAGTGAATGAAATTTATGTTTGGATCGATAAATCAATTCCTGCCATTTACTTTTTAAAGATAATTTCACTTAAATGTTGCCCGCGGCTGCGCTTCAAGTGGTCCATTCTGAAGGTCAAGTTTTGGCACATTTTTCACACATTTCGGCCGGAATCTCACAAATGACGCAATGACGCGTTCAACGTTGGCTTCCAAACAGTAATCGTGTTTGGCTGGTGCATATAGACAAGAGACTTAACATAGCTCCACAAAAAATAGTCTAACGGGGTCATATCACACGGTCTTGGTGGCCAATTGACTACACCAAAACGTGAGATTAACTGCTCATCAAATTCGCCTCTGCCTCTCAATTGATTCATGGTTTCGCGTGCAGTATGGCATGTGGCATGTGGCATCGTCCTGTTGGAGCCACATGTCGGCCAAGTACAGTCTGTTATCATCGAACGGTACCTTCCTCCATTGACCATAACGTTGCGGCCTTCATCGTCTTGGAAGAAGTACGGGCAAATGATGCTGCCTACCCATAAACCACACCACTGCATAAACAGTGCATTTTTCGGGATGCATTGGTAGCTGCTGAATTGCCTCTGGCTGGTCTTCACTCCAAATACAGCAATTCTGCTTATTCGCGTATTCATTGAGCCAAAAATGAGCCTCGTCGCTGAAGACAATTTTGCTTGCGAAACACTTTTTTCACAGAGCATGAATTTTGATAATAAATTTCAATAATTTGCAAACATTGTTCACTGCGTAAGTCTATTCATTATGAAATGTCAAACCAAACTGAGCATAAATCAAGTGACAGCTGTCAGTCAAAAAGACCAACTCCGAAAAAAGTATTGCTAGATTGAAAACCACACTTCTAGAAAAAAATACCCTTTAGTTTGAGACTTGTGATTCGAAAAAAATTAAATCACGAAGCGACCTTAAAGTGATTGGAATAATACCATGACTTTATGCAATGATTGAAGTGTCAGCCATGATATCAAATTTGTTTGAAGTTATGCAGTCTCTGTCTTCAAAATAATTTGTGACTTCTGTATTCACCAATGAACTGGAATATTACAAACATTTCTTTTAAAAATTCAATTGACTTCAAACCATAATTTGGACTTCAATCCTTGCAGAAATTAGGTCACCAACTTCGCAGACCACAGAACTTAATAAACTATGAACTTTCTTTGTGATCAAACATTTTACAAAAATAAACGTTAACATAAGTTCAAAACAGAAAGTTTTTGATAATAGTGTACAAAGTTTTGCTGAAGCTTGCTTACTTTCTTTGTTTTCGGTTTGTTTTTTCTTTAAGTTTGGTTAGCTGTAGCTGGTGAAAATTGTCTGTAGATTACACATCAATTATTTTTGGAAATAATAAAAAAAAAATATTTTTGATAAATTTTTAAAGTTTTTGTTCTGAAAATCGTTTAGATGTTCGAAATTATCTTAACACGACAACCATAAACTCTTGAGGATTTTAGACAGACGTTCAAAGTGTTCTCCTTGTGCTTCTTTGTCATTTTTAGTCAGGCAAAAGGGTTTGGAAATACGAACTACTCGCTCACATAGAATCTCTTTCTGCAGCCTGCGGCAGCGTGGGATAAAATCCTACTGGGTTTCTTGAGTGCATATACTTGCGCAAATATATTTGTACGTGTGTGCGTTTGCGTGTGTGTACGTTTAAGGCCGTGGTTATATTGGTGTTCACAGTGCGGCGAACACATCGTAGTTTTCTCTCGCGTTCGGTGTGGTGGTTACATTCGAGTTTGTTACCAGAAAAATTTTACAATTTTTACGTATCCATTATACGCAATTGTCAAGAGTTAGGACTCCGTTATCTTCAAGTGAAAGTATCTATAAATAATGCAGTTTTTTTTCTCTATATTAGTCATTTTCATCTTGGATCTACTTAAGTCCACATATCGAGCCAACAAGAACAGCGCCGCAAATTAATACTGGACATTTACTTGACTGATAAGACGAGATCTAGACTAAACATTGCAGGGGAAAGCACAGCGAGTCATAAACAATTACATGGGGGGAAACTCCATCTGCGGTACCGAAGAGTCAGGCAGAAACAAGGATCCAAATAACCCAGAAGTGCTGGAAAAGGTTTTCAGTACATATCGGCCTAATCTCACGAGGTCGACTCGCTACAGCTGGTACATCGCAATCAACTCTAATGCGATATAAGCGATTATGGTAAGGACCTAGAAACAGCAGAAAGTACCTGATTGGCCGGAAGGAAAGGAAAATATAGTGAAGATGCGTGCCCGAAAGCTGTATGACAATTACCTAATCAAATTCAATTGAGTGATTCTCGCTGATGAGACCTACTGTAAGGCCGAGTTCAACCAGTTGCCTGGGAGAGTCAATTTCACAACAAAGAATAGGGATGCAACTGCCAAAAAGTACTCTGAAGTAAAATATACCAAATTTCGAAAACGCTTCATGGTTTGGCAAGCTATTTGCACCTAGGATTTACGGAGCAAGGCGTGCATTACGACAGGCACATTTAACTCCAGAATTTATATAGAAGAATGCCTGCAAAACTCCTGCTACCATTTATTTGACAGCACAAAGGAACCGTTTTGATTTGGCCTGACCTAGCCAGAAGTCAATACTCCAGGTCAACTGTGGAATGTTATAATGAAAATCCTACCCACTGCCCGGAACTTCGGCTTATTGAAAGCCGATATTGGGCTATAATGAAGCAAACCCTAGTAAAAGCAAAGAAAGGTTGCAAAAATGATGTAGAATTCCGAAATCGATGGAATCATCGTCTCTAACTAAGAACGTTAAGAAAAATGTTAAACAATTTTGCAACGTCTAATAATATTTGAATCAATTATTCAATACTTAGTTTTATAAATAATATATTTAATTTTCACTTTCAAACAGTAAAAATATACGAAACTTCGCTTTTCTGCAAATGAAAATAATGATGTAAAGGTTTGCATGTGTTCGTACTATTTTACATACATTTTTGTTCCCTTTTTGTAGAATAACTCATTGCCATCCTGAATGCTCGGCGTGCTCGGTGTACATTTCACCCGGCATATCGTAACGTGTTCGTTGTGAGAGTGAGTAAAAGCTCTCTCTCTTTTCGTGTTCGGTGCAACAACAATGTCATGATGTTCGCCGAGCAAAATGTGAACATGAGTAACCACGGCCTAAGGAAATATTGGATTCGTTATATGTAGTAAAACAGCAGCACATATCGAATTGGCACTAAGTAAAACAAAAAGAAAGTTTCTGTTAACTGCAAATGCTGCTGCCGTTGTTGATATTGCAACAAACTAAGTTGCTGCTACTGTTGCTATGTTGGTGTCGATGTTGTCGTTGCTACTGCTGCTGCTGCTACTGTTGTTTATTGAAAATGCTTCTTTTTGATGTATTTATATTTAATGCTACCTATATTCTTTTTTTATTTCTCATTGCTGCTGTTTGAAGTTGATGTAAGATACGAGTAAAATAAACTTTAGTCTACTCGTATTCTATTGGCTTTACTACATACTACATACTTACTTACACTAGCAGCCCCAAAAACTTGACTTAAGTTGACTTGACTAGCAAGTAGTACCGAATTGAGTATGTAGCGAGTGGAACGAATAAAAGTTAAGTTAAACATACATACTATACATACATGCACACCCATTTATGGTAAGTTGTTGCTTTTATTTCTTAGAGTTTCTTGTTTTATTCCTTCTGCTTTAGCTTTTATCGCTTGTCTAAGATCGAAGTTTAGTTAGTTAGTTTCTTTGTTAGTTTGTTAATGTTTTCCCATTTAAACTTTAAGCAATTTCTTTGAGGTTTTCCTTCTTTTCCTGTTATCGCCAATATCTACTCACATTTACCGAGTTGCTTTAGTGATTTGCGTTTAGATACAAGGAGCAATTTTACTCGTTATCGTAATTTAATTTTAATTAAACTTATAAGAGTAAGTATCTGTGAGTGTGTGCAATGCACATATATTTGTGTGTGTGTGCGTATGTGTGTGTGAGTCCAAGCCTAACAAAAGGAATATTTCATTTAAGTTTCTACTCTGCTGCTAGGCCAACGTAATTCAATGACTTAGTTTTGTGGTTAAGTAAAGAGAATTCATCAATCAAAAATACAAAATACGAGAGTTACAATGGATTCTGTTAAACTTATGTAAATATCCTTTCTGGTTGATTTGTTTAGAATCAGTTAACCCATTAACGGAAATAAGGCTTTGTGTGACACCAACAGGTGAACTTTCTTTCTTTGTCTTTAGATCATTCCAAAATTAAGCGAGTTTTGGATTCTAGGATGTACTTGGGTCCAACATTTTCAAATAACTCATACTTTTTACCGCTTTTACCAAAGCTTGGTCAGATTACTGATCTCATTTATGGTCGAGTTTTTTGGATGAATTTTCTTCAAAAGTTGGGTGTGATTTTTATTTGAATTTCGGTTTAAATACCAATTTTATTTCTTATCTAATTTCAGGTCTGATATTATGTCTGATCAACCTCTTCTATTCTGATTTTTGGACTGAGTTTGCTCTGAAATTAAGTTTGATTTGTGGACAGGTTTTTGGTCTGAATTTTGTTTTCAATTAGCTTTTCGCTCTGGACAAAATTTGGCTGAGAAATTAGTTTCAATTTTAGTAACAATTTTTGTCTTACTTTGGGTTTAAGTTTTTGTAGATTTTCAGAATAATTGCTCGTCTGATTATTGTCTTGTTTTGGTCAAAGCCTCGGTCTGAATTTTGATTTGAATCTATGATGAACCTCAGTGTGATTTTAAATTTGTATCTGATTTTTGGTTTGATTTTTCTTTAGATTTGGGTCTGATATTATGATTTGATCTCCTTTTTTCCCAGTTTTGGTGTAGTATTTTTTGATTGTATTTGGTTAAAGAGTCAGTATAACTTTTGGACTGATATTTTTATTTGAATTTCTGTCGAAATTTACATTTAATTTCCGCTTTTACTTGTTAAACTTATCTAATAAATTTGTTTAAAAAATATAATTACGAGATTCTTTAAAATGGTTTTATTAACAAGTGAAAGTTTAAGCTCTACCGCTAATCCTAGCAGCCAAATTTACCCATAATTTCTATTTGTTTTAATAACAAGTCCACATTTCTTGCTGGCAAAGCAAGAAGTGAGAGAGGAGATGGAGCAGGTAGGATGATGTATTTACCCATTCTTCTCATGATAAAGGCTACATAATCGACCTACTCAATGGTTTTCTTCCACAATTGTTTTCTTTTCTAATTAAAAAAAAACATATTTATAAATTTAACTTTAAGCTTAATCCATTAATGACGAGATCTCTTAAATAAAGGTAATAATTTTTTTTTTGAGATTAAGCGGAGATTAACTATTTCCAGCAGGTGTTATTACGTGCTCAGTAGGCAATTGAGAAGCAGAGCCCTCTCTCGACCGATGAAAATAACGCTCTATAATCCCTCATCCTCCCCGTCCTAATACTTATGTATATGGCGCCGAGACGTGGACATTGACTATTGAAGAAGACGTCTTAATCTCCGCTGGAAAGACCAGGTACAGGGGACCTGACTGCACAGGGCCTTATCAACTGGCGCCAGCGTGCACATAGCAGAGGTGACTGGCGAAGTTTTATAGAGGCGGCCAATACCGATCATCGGTTGTAGTGCCAGCTAAGTAAGCAAGTAAGTATTTTCTCGTCAAGCCTGAATTCAGATAGATACTAACAATATTTTTCTTTTTTTTTAATTCTTAGTCTCAACAGATTCTGATTTGATGGAGTACGATCCATTTGAGTTAGACAAGAATTTGATTTAGGAACAAAATATTAGTCAGGTCAAGCTTTTTATAACGCCAGTCGTTAATGGGTTAACTGTTGCCACTCTGTGTAGTACTCTCCTCTCTCTCCATTTAAAATTATTTCATTTGTCATTGATTTATCCCATCCGCTCTTCCTCTCTTTCTCACCCTGTTATTTTTTCTCCCATTGGCATTTCCATATACGGAGTTGTACTCTGTACTTATGATCCAATGTATACTTGTATGAACCTGCAAGGTACTTATTTCTCTCTCTCTCTCTCTCTCTGTTATTTTTTCGTCCATTGTCATTTCCATATACGGAGTTGTACTTTACTTTACTTTTAATGGCACAACAGCCAATGGTGAGCCTAGGCCGAGCTTTTCGCATCCACTCATGTTGTGCGTGTTATATTTATACATGAATAGAAGGGACCTACAGTTTAATGCCGAATCCGAACGGCGAAGTGAAAAGCTTTTCATAGCAATTTTTACTCTTGTAGGTTTACCATTGCCTGCCAAGAGATGGTGCCGTGTAAAAAAATTATTTGTTCTACCTTTTTGATTTTGCCTGTGCCGAGATTCGAACCTCGGACACTCTGCGTAGCAGTCCAAAGCACTACCACTACGCCATAGCGGCCACAGTTGTACTCTATACTTATGATCCAACCTTTACTTGTATGAACCTACAACGTGCTTACTGGTCTCTCTCCCTCTCTGTTATTTGCTCTCCCATTGCCATTTCCACGTACGAAGTTGTACTCTATATTATGCAGCCTCTACATGTATGAACCTGCAAGGCACTTACTTCTCTCTCTCTCTCTCTCTCTCTCTCTGTTATTTTTTCTTCCATTGTCAGTTCCATAAACGGAGTTGTACTCTATACTTATGATCCAATCTTTACTTGTATGAACCTACAACTTGCTTACTGGTCTCTCTCCCTCTCTGTTATTTGCTCTCCCATTGCCATTTCCACGTACGGAGTTGTACTCTATATTATGCAGCCTCTACATGTACTTACTTACTTCTTTTGTGATTTTATTTTCTTTTTCTGAAGCAAAAGCTTAAAATAAATACACAGAAAATATGCATAAATATTAACCAGAAATATAAAAAGAAGGAAAAAAATTTAATGCGAAAAACAAAAATTGACAAGTTAAGACGAATTCGATTTGAAATGGTTGACGTAAATAAATCGAAAGAGAACATTTTATATTTTCTGAAAATCAACATCATGTCACTTATGATTAGAATATAAAAATAAAAAATAAATGTGAATGATGTTTTTGATAACTTGAATAGGTAGAAATACATATATACAAACAAACAATGTACCATATATATGTATGTATGCATATACATACTATATGTAGAGTTTTATACGTATGTTGTTGATGCTTGTCAATCATTATCAACATCAAACCAACAGCAGCAACTGACGTGACAGGCAGACAAACGCTCACCGTCATCAGAGAGCATCGGCGGGATAATCATTGATGATGTTGATGATGACGATGCCTGAAGATGCCTGAAGATGATGATGAAGCTCAATGCACCGAATACGGCTTACATTTTCTTCTTAGTGTGTATTTGCTAAGTTTAGTGTTTCTTTTGTTTGTTTTTGTCTTTGCTTTAACTGGAACAAGAAGAAACTGAAGAACCATGACAAAAGCTGAAAGGATATTTAAGTCTTCTTACTGTTTGAAAAACAAAAAAACGCGAGTGTATCGAATTGAGTGTGTACCCTTTTTCTTCACTATCATCATGCTCGTTGAACATCTTTGGAATACTAAATAGAAGTTTAAAAGAAGATGAGAGAAAAACAAAACAACAGAATAGAGGCGATTTATATCAAACCAAAAAAAAAAAAAAATGCATACATACATACATACACACTATGTACATACATACACACTATGTACATACATAGACACTATGTACATACATCAACCTATAAATAAAAAAGAATCTACAGATGAAAGACAACAACATCAGCAACAACCAAAGTATAAACTGCAGTTTAAGCTATATAGCAACAACAAAAATAATACCAATAATTTGATACTATGACCACAATACCATAACTCATACATACATAAATTCATGCATTGTAGAAACGAACTTGTAAATAGTAGAAAAAAAATTATGTATATATATACTATATACCATACAACTAGATATATACTTGTAGATAGTAAGAGATACATTACCCTGTACCAAAACTGAGACGACTGACTAATCGACCAACCGACACCAGACAGACAGGCAGATCGTCCAAACAACAGCAACAACAACAACAACAACAACAACACCAACACCACAATCACATCTACTGCCATGTACGTGGCCAGATAGTATTTTTTATAGCTAAGTGTTTTACTCGTAGATATACATACATAGTATATGTAGTACCATATGTACATATGTATGTAGTATAGTCTAGAGTGCAGTTGTTGTTGTTGTTTTATATTCTGTACCACATCTCGCATATAGATACATCACGTTTTATTCATTTATATGCCCACTATGCATGAGTATATCATTTTCATTGTTGTTGTTATGGTTGTTGTTATGGTTGTTGTTATTGTTGTTGTTATTGTTGTTGTTATGGTTGTTGTTATTGTATAGAAAGATACTGATATCGGGTGTAGTTAGCTTTAGTTCGTATTTTTTTCAACTCATTTCTCATTTAAGTTCATTGGATTTTCTCAATTTTTTTTTTATTATTATTTTTTTGCTGCTATTTTTTGTACTTGTATTTTGTATTTTGTGAGGCATTAAAACGTGCCCCGTTTTTTGCTTTCGATTTGAGCGTGTCCCAATTGGCTTTGCGCTGTAAACAAAATCATCAGTGGAGTGTATGGTGCAAAAAAACAAAAAAACAAAACAAAAAAAGTAAGCAAAACAATAAAAACAACAACATTAGCAACAGCATCAATAGCAGTGACGGATCTAAGAGGGGGAGAGGGAAGGGGGTGTCAAGGGGTATCGAGGCTGCATCCCTATCTGAACCTTTAAGAGACCTTCTGTAGCGCATCTAATTTCATATAATTACACTAGGATGACGGAAAAATCTGAATCTGAATCCGGTCTCTTTATTGTTATTCTATTTCTGTACTTAGAACTTGATATTGTTTTTTTCGGACTGAATTTTATGGTATGACTCTAGGTCTGACTTGTGGTCTGAATGTTAGTTTAATTATTTTCTAAATTCTGTTTTAGTCCAAGTTTTGGTAAAATTTGTTGGTTTGTAATCCAACTCGGGGTTTTAATTTTTGGTCCAATTTTTTACCTTTCCCCTTTATTTTGTTTTTGTTTTTTGTTGATCTATTCAAGTCTTAATTATTGTGTTGAATTTTAGTCTAAATTTTGGTTAGATTTTAAGTGTGAAATTAATTAGTATTATAAATACTTTTGAGTATCCTCCTTTTTTTGTGGACTACTTTTGAAACAACGAGTTTCAATTTGATAATTTAGCGAATTTTGGTCTAATTTTTTCTAATAGTTTGATTTGAATTGTAATCTGAATTTCTGTTTGACTTTTAGATTTCTCACTTTGTCTGAGTTTTGAAACTTTAGGTCTGATATTTGGGTTGAATTTGGTATAAATTTCCGTCTGATATTTGGTTTGATTTATGATCGTGTTTTCCTTTTTTTTTGCCTAATTGTTTTCAGAAGTTGGGGTTTCGATTTCTATTTGATTTTCTGATTTCTATTTTTTTTTTGTCTGTTTTAGGGACTGAAATTATGTCTAATGGCGTGAGTATCACCTTTTGTTCCTACTTCATTTTGTTTAGAATTTTCTTTGAGTTCACGTCAGAATTTTGCTAAGAAATTAGTTTTAATTTTAATCAAAATTTTTGTCTGGTTTTGTATTATGAATTTTTTTTTGGTTAGAATTTGAGTTTAATTTGTGCTATGAATTGTAGTCTTCTTTTGGTCATGGTTTCGGTCTGAATTGTGATTAGAATCTAGTATAAATTTCAATTTGATTTGGAATTTTTATCTGATTTCCGCTTTGATTTTTGTGTGAATTTTGATCTGGTATTTGATTTGATGTTGGTCAACTTTTGTTCCCAGTTTTGGTTTTGGTGTGGCAGTATTTGTTTGAGTTTGGATAAAGAGTCGGTAAAAATTTTAGATCAATTTTTTTTATTTGCATTCCTTCTTAAATTCAGGCCTGCGCTTGGTCTTAGTTTCTGTGGTTCCGTCTCATTGTAATGATGAATTTCAGTTCTATTTTTGGTTTAAATTTGGTTTTCATTTAAAAATAATTAAATTTTCAAATTATGACCTAAATTTTAGTTTGAGCTTGGTCTGAATTTTGGACCAATTTTTGTTGGTGAATTTCAGTCTGAGGTTAGTCTGCATTTTCAATTTTCAAATTACTTGAATTTTAATGGAAATTTTTAGTTAATTTTTTATTTGATTCTGTTTGCTTTTTGATCTAAAATTGGACTCCTTTTGGATAGAGTTTCAGTGTGAAAATGGTGTTGAATGTAGCCGAGATTTTGGTCTAAACTTTTGTCCGACTTTTAGGTTTATTTTTGTCGAAAAGTTTGATCTGGAGTTTGATGTGAATTTTGACCTTCTTGCTATTTGTTCTGATTGTTTTCTTTATAGATTTTTTATTTAGATCTTGGTCAAGTAAGTAGTTATACAATGTTATCTCTCTTTCTCTCTTTCTCTATCTCTCTCTCTCTCTCTCTCTCTCTCTCTCTCTCTCTCTTGTCTAAAATAGCTTATCTTCTTCTTCTTTCTTTTAATGACACAACTGACCGTGGTGGTTCTAGGCCGAGCTTTTCGCCTCCACTCATGTTGTGCGTGTTATATTTGAACATGAATGGAAGGGACCTACAGTTTAATGCCGAATCCGAACGGCGAAGTGAAAAGCTTTTCATATGCAATTTTTTCTCTTGTAGGTTTGTCTAAAAGTCCGCATAAATTGTATAGAAAAAGAGCCGACGAGGGTAGTTCTTTATCTCTTGATGGTGCCATGTAGAATTTTTTTTTTTCAAACTTTGTTTTGATTTTACCTGTGCCGAATTGCTCTTGCCTTCCGACGAGGTGGTACCGTGTAGCCAAAACTATTCTTTTCTACTTTCTTTTATTTTACCTGTGCCGAGATTTGAACGGCGAACATTCTTCGTATCAGGCCACCGCACTACGCACTACTACGCCACAGCGACCAACCTAATAATTATAAAAAATCCGGCCGCCTCCCTCCCTCAAATTCTAGATCCACCACTGATTTCCAGTGCACTGCTTTTTGTTGGTTGCGGTGCAGCAATAAAAATATGTATGCAAGCCTCGTTGAAGATAAACAGCAACACAAAAAAGCTCAAATGAAATTCATTTAATTCAACAACAACAACAACAACAACAATAACAATGTAAATAGCATACATACATACCTATTGTATACGAGTATGTCCTCGTAGGTATAATCTACCTAAATCCCATAAGGGTGCACTGAAATCTGCACAAAATACCATAAGCAATGGTAAAGCTATGAAGCTTAAATTTGTAACTCTACTTAAGCCGGGTTGTCGCAAAAAACCAGAACCAGAACCAGAACCAGAACCAGAAACAGGAACGGCAACAGAAACAGAAACAGAGACAGATACAACAGAAATTCTATTTCTGGCAACAGAAACTATTGTTGTTTTTAGTAGGTAATAATGTTGGATGTTGTTGGCAACATACGTACATAGAACAGAAACAGAAATGGAAATGTCATTCATTTTATTATTTTGTTTTTCCTTATTCGCAAAAATAATGGAAAATTATTCAATGAAGCAACGGATGTCAGCATGCTGCAACAATGCTGCAACAAATTATTTTTTTTCTTTCGGTAAGGTTTTAGAGAATTTGTCTCCAGTTTTTTTTGCAGCGCAGCAAAAAAATACGAGAAAGTCCAAAAGTCCGCATAAATTGTACAGAAAAAGAGCCGACGAGGGTGGTTCTTTAATTTGTTCCTTATCCTCGGCTTAGATTTTAGATTTAGATGAATTTAGATTTTATGAGGATTTTATTTGCAAAAACTTCAAAGCACAAATGAAATATCGAATGGAGGAAAAACACGTGATATATCACAACATTGAAATGAGTGCTGATGACAAATCTTTGACATTTCCGTTGCCGTCACAAATGTACTGAATTCGTACACGTCTTGAGGGATCTTAACGTAGAAGATTAGAAGCTCTTCTGGGTTATATAGAAGCAAGCTTATACTTAATTATTATACTTGTTAATTATTAATTATACTTGTTTTGATTTTGCCTGTGCCGAGAATCGAACCCCGGACACTCTGCGTAGCTGTCCAACGCATTACCACTACGCCACAACGACCACAATTCGCCTTACACACCAAGTAATTGCATTCTTTGTGGTATTGTTGTTCAGGGTACTGTATAAAAGTAACGTGAACATCAAGCGAAAAGAGAGAGGGAGAGAAAATGCGTAGATGCTACCGGGAGCTAAGAATAATCAAGATCTAGTATTTTGGATTTCTTGGGGTGCCCACAAGTTGATTTGACAGTGTCTTATTCAGTGTCGTATCCTCTCAATTGTCGCAAATTCTCTCAATGCTCATATAAAATTTTACGACTTTATAGCAATAAGAGCAAATAAGGCAGCTTTTAAACACCTCATATGTTGTAAAGGGTGTTTTTGTTAGAAGTGAGGTTTTCAATCTGGCAATACTTTTTTCGGAGTTGGTCTTTTTGACAGCTGTCACTTGATTTATGCTCAGTTTGGTTTGCCATTTAATAATGAATAGACTTACGCCTGAACAATGTTTGCAAATCGTGCAAATTTATTACCAGAATAATGGTTCGGTTCGCGCGACGCATCGTGCGCTATGCCCAATATTCGGTTGACATAATCGCCCAGCAGAGACGCTGTACAGTGCGCACCGAAGACGCTATTGCTGCTGTGGAGCAGAGTATCGAAGAAGACCCGAATGAGTCCATCCGCCATCGCGCGCAACAATTGGAGCTGTGCCCATCCACTTTATGGAAGATCTTGGTGCGGAAGGATCTTGGTTTGCGATCTTACAAAATCCAACTCGTGCAAGAATTGAAGCCGAACGCGCGTTGCACGTTCGGTGAATGGGCCCAAAACAAGATGGCCACCGATCCCGATTTTCACAAGAAAATTTTTTTCAGCGATCAAGTTCACTTTTGGTTGAATGGGAGTGATCATTTGGAGTGATCATAATCCACAGGCCATTGTTGAGACGCCGTTACGTCCTCAAAAAGTCACTGTTTGGTGTGCTCTATGGGCAGAGGGAATCATTGGTCCATATTTCTTCAAAGATGAAGCCGGTCATTATGTTACAGTCAATGGGGAACGCTATAGAGCGCCATGATTGATGACTTTTTCGTGCCTGAATTGGAGGATGTTGATGTGGACGACTTCTGGTTCCAACAAGACGGCGCTACATGCCATACAGCCAACGAAACGCTAAATGCCCGGGTTCATATCTCGGCACATGGAAAATCAACAAAGTCGAAAATGCTATTTTTCTACACAGAAAAGCTGTAGGAGTAAAATTTACTTAAGAAAAGCTTTTCACTTCATTGTTCGGATTTGGCATAAAAATGCAGGTTCCTTCCATTGTTCCATTGAGTGGTGGCGAGAAGCTCAGCCTAAGCCATTCATGAGCTGTTGTGCAATGAAAAGAAGAAAAATAACTTCTTTTTTTTTTAATTCAGTTAGGTTCTTCCTCCACACATGACCTAAGCTTTTGCCTCTTTTCCGCAATATGGTAAAATTAAATTCCCATTTCTATTTCTATAAATATTCAAGTAAAGCCATAAGTTTTCATTAGCTCAGTTACTATTACTATTAGTATATTAAATTTTATTAAAGCATTACAATTGTAATTGTTAAAGATTACACCTACAAATAAATTCTATTTACCATGCATGCAATACCAGGGCTGTTTTTCTTCTACACACGAAGTGCCATATCTACGGAGCTCTCTGTCGCTGACTAATCTTCGTGGTATGGGTGCAGTGCATGTGATTGCATTAATAACATTGTCATAGTTATCACCGGAATTTAATTAACTTTACTTGCAATGTAGCGTTATGTAGTGTAACTAGCGAGGAAGGCAAGGAGGCAAGTAGGCTGGCAAAGAGGCAGGAAAGCAGGCAGGCAGGCTGGCAATTTTGCTACCAACCAAAACTAACTATTGTTATTATTATGCTAGCTACCACAACCGAACACCATTCAACTAACTAGCGAACAAATCAAGCAGCCAACCTAACCGACCTACCTGTGCCTAGCTGCCTGCCTATCTTATGCTCATAAGCATGTTTGTGCTTGTGTGTGTGCGCGCTACACTAATGTACGAGTATGTGTTGCAGCATAAATCCAATTAGCCTTTGTGTGTAACCACCATTAAACACCATCTTGGTCCATGGAGGAACGCACACACACACACACACACACACGCATTCATACACTATGCGTTTGCACGGCTGCTTTCTGTCACGTACTCAAGGCGGCAGGGAATCTTAGCCTCAGTGGCTCTCAGCTTCAGCCACGGCCTCTCACTAGCTTCAACCGTTGTAGCGTTACGAGCCTTAGTTGCTGAGCCTCTACAGCTCAGACTCTTATTATTTTCTCAATGTTTTTCTTTGTTTCCTTTTCGATTTTTCTTACTATTTTTATTTTCATTTTCCTTTTCATTTTAATTTTATTATTTTTTTCTGTCTTACCTTATCGGTGACTTTAATATGTAGTATTCAGTATTCATGTGATGGTTTGGTAGTAGCTTTTTCTTTTTCATTTCGTTTTTTTGCTTCCTTGTATTTGTAATTTGGTTGCTGTTGTTGTTGTTGTTAGTGTGATTTTTATTGTTGTGGTTCGACTGATGTCAAGTAGTCGCTACCTTAATTAAATGTTGCCTTCATGCCTACCTTCATATGTAAGGTATACTACTCTTTCTCTCTCACACACTCTCCCTCACTCTCTTTCTCCCTTTCTCTCTCTAATAAGTTTCGCTCTTCGTTACTTTCTTTGAAAAAATGACGCAGTAGATGAAGAAGAAGCAGAAGGGCCTGAAAATTATTGCAATCTATTGTCAATCACGTTTTTTCTATTGCTGTTGTCGTTGTCACTGTCGTTGCCTGACATCAAACGTGCGATGGCATCGATTTGATCTATAGATACTGTCTTCTTCCTATTTTATAAATAACTTACCTGTATGGTATATATGTATTGTATGCAGTGTGTGCATGCCTATGAATGGGGCTGAAAGTAATACTAAAACAAGAAGACAAGAAGTAGAGGAAGTTTACGAAGAACAAATATGGCAAGGACTGGTAAGGTTGGAACCCGGCCACCGGTGAGGGACTGCAATCAATTCTGGGTTTTGTGGAAAGTTCTGACGGAGGTTAGAATCCATAAATTGCTATGAGAAATGCCACACCGAAAAAAAAAAATCTTTCTTTTTCTTTCACAAAAGATCATGAAGGTTCTAAATCAGGCGTCGAATCATCTGCTCCATCAACTTACCACTCTCTACGTATTTTACCCCGAAATTGTATGAAATTTGGAGTAAATTATGTGACGAGTTGTGCAATCACAGATCATGGGGCATACATAAAGTTGAAATCACCTAGTTCTTGACTTAAGTTCCATAGAAACTAAGATACCACTCCTCCTAACTTTATTTGCTTTATGCCGTCTGACAAAATATTTCGCCTCTATCATGACGAAATCTTCTGATACGTGAACGTAGAACTAATTCGTCTTCTAATTCACTCCGAAATTGTATGAAATTTCGGAGTGAATTGCATACGTGACGAGTTGTACGAGTTCACAAATCAGACGATTCGAACACAGAGCTTGACATTTTTGTTGTTGTTAAAAATCTAAAATTCGTCTCCTAATTCACTCCGAAATTGTATGAAATTTCGGAGTGAATTGTATGAAATGTAGGAGTGAATTGTATTAAATTTCGGAGTGAATTGTATACGTGACGAGTTGTACGAGTTCACAAATCAGACGATTCGACCACAGAGGTTGACATTTTTGTTGATGTTAAAAATCTAAAATTCGTCTCCGAATTCACTCCGAAATTGTATGAAATTTCGGAGTGAATTGTATGAAATTTCGGAGTGAATTGTATTACATTTCGGAGTGAATTGTATTAAATTTCGGAGTGAATTGTATACGTGACGAGTTGCACGAGTTCACAAATCAGACGATTCGACCACAGAGCTTGACATTTTTGTTGTTGTTAAAAGTCTAAAATTCGTATTCAAATTCGTATTCATTCGTACTCATATTTAGAGGGCATTTAGTTAAAGATATTCTTCCAAAAATGTTCAACATCTCAGTGTAAATCTCTCACTGAAGGCAAATTAAGCGAAACCCTATAAATGAGATGAGACGGGCGTGAACGCAATGCAGATTAAAGAAGTTGTGGAACTTGGTCCCGACCAAGGTTAAGCAATCAGTGGCGCGTCTTCCTCCGGACTAGGTCTTGTAGCTTCAATGGGTCTGGTGAGTCGGTCGTGGCCTCATTGCAAACTGAAGCTAAGCCATCCATTTTGATGGATGCCTGTCGGAGAAGTTTTATGGATGTAATAACCACGCCGAAAAATGCTGCTTTCCGGTCACCGACTACGATTAGCCGTCGATGGTCTAGCGACGAGTTGAAGAGACAGCCGAAACGAATTCGGGAGCAGGTTTCCCAAGGCGTTAGGTTGCTGCTGCAAGACACACATTTGACTATCCTAGATCCCTAGTTTTTCATTGGCAAGATATTTTAGTCGCTTTTTGCGACAGTCATACGGGATATTTAAGCTTCTATTCCGTAAGGTCTTATGAACTGTTTATGTATATGTAAAATGTATCTATTGCTGGTAAAGTTCAGAGGTTGAGCGTTTAATGTTAATAAATTTATAAAAAAAAAAGTTTCCAAGTTATGGTACTTTTTTCTTTTTAAATTTAATTCGCCAGTTTTCTTAATAGAAACTGACATGTTTCGTTAGCTTAATCTAAAAAAATATGTCAAATAAGTCTCTGCTGGCGGGGCAAAATATAGCAATTTTGTTCAGAATGCCTGCCCTTTACCAATTAATTCAGTTGATTTGATAATAAACTAGTCCTAGCGGCTAGTTAAACTTTTCCCTACGCACATTATAAAACGTCTCTGCTCTGACTGAGGACAGTTAGGTGATTTCTAAAGACCTATTGCAGCTACAAGTTTTAACATACAGCCTAGATCAGTTGAATAAGTCAGAGGGTTAAGTCTGATGATTAAGTAATAAGATTAAGTAAGTTGTTTGGGTCAGTTTCGAAGTCATATGACATGTCAGACGACAAGTCAGATGACTTGTCATCTAACATGTCATTTGCCTAGTCATCTGACATGCCATGATTAAGTAATAAGATTAAGTAAGTTGTTTGAGTCAGTTTCGAAATCAGATGACTTGTCATCTAACATGTCATTTGGCTAGTCATCTGACATGTCAGATGATGTGTCAGATGATAAGTTAGAGGATATGTCAACTGGTATTTCAAATGGCAAGTCAGATGGCATGCCAGATTATAAGTCAAATGACAAGTCAAATGACATGTCAGATGACTAATCAAATGACACGTTAGATAACAAGTCATTTAAATTTTTTTTTTTTTTGGTATTAGATAGACTTTACATATCGGTTGGGCCATTGAATTTTTCTCTGGTTGGACCTATGCCGGTTCCCAATTCATACGAAAACTTATTGTCATAGATACCATAAATGAATCAATCTACATACATATGTATGTATGTATGTATGTATGTATTTATAAAATTCTATAGTTTCCTTGATTTTTGTTCTTTGATAAGATTCATGTTAAATTTTCCAAAACAAGACTTATCTACAAATAAATCTCTGCCTCCATAAAGAAACCAGGAGACAATAAAAAGATTAGAAATTGCCAAATATTTAAATCGCACGTCTTCGGTGCAACAAAAAACAGAAACTGAGGAGATAAAAATATAAAAAACGAGCAAAGCCAACACCCCGAGTGACAAATTAAGTACAATAGGTAGGAAATGCAATAATAATTTAAAGAACATTTTATAGTCTCTCAACTGTGATTTGTGTGTGATGTTGGAAATTTATTGTTAAATTTGTAATTTAACACTATGCAGCCGTAGGACCTCAGAGTTCGTTCTGTGCACTCACTCAACGCAGCTCAGCTCAGCTCAGCTCAGCTCGGCGCGCCTCGGCTCGGCTCAGTTCAACTTAACGCATCGCCAGCACCAGCGCCAGGGCGAGCACCAACAGCATCGCCTTCTCGCCATCTCCATTAATAATGTGCTGTGCAACATCAAGGATTAACACGGTTCACTTTCGTTTCTTTGCATTGTGTTAAGGAGAGAAACTGTAAGGACAGTCTCTGTATCTCTCAAGCAATAGAATGGTAATAAAAAAGAATTATTGCACGGTGAACATTTTCCATTTCTTCTTTCTATTGCCTGGTGGACAGATGGAAGAAGAAGACGACGAAGGAAATTGCGGAAGTTACATTTCGCTACGTACTCGTACGTAAATAATTCTTTATATATATTTTTTTTCTTCTTTCCTTCGCTCTCATCTTTAACGAATTATGTTGTTGGTATACTTATTCCTTTTGAAATTCCTTGTGCTCCCTTTCTATATTTGCCCTCCCACCTTTTTCGGCTAAAGGAATATTTAGTTATAAATTTTTTAGGACATGCTCGTGTATTTATGAATGGAATAAATAAATGAATGAATGAATGAATGAATGAATGAATTACTCGGGTGCGGAGAGCGTTCAGTAGCTAGCAAATGTATACTTAACTTAATGCCGAATGATTCATGATTCTTGGGTTTTTCTTTTGTTTGTTGTTGTTGTTGTTGTTGTTGTTGTTGTTGTATGTTTCCATAGCTTCACATTTTGTTAATCCTGTAATAAACCTCAACAGCAACAATAACACAAACTGCGCTCTTTCTTTCTCCTCCCCCGTGAAAATATGCTCAAGCCGGAGCACCCGAAGTGGTTCACAGAACTTCCTAAATAAGTAGTTGCTTTACATTTCTTCGTGCTGTGTTAATTTGAATTTAATCTGATTTTGTTGAATAAAAGTAACAAAACAAAAAATTACCATAAAACGTTGCTAATTTATTTTTATTGTGTTTGATTTAATTTCTGCTTTAATTTAAATCACCATAACATTAACACTCCGTATTATTTGTATTTATTTTTTATTAATATTTCTGGTATTCGTTTAACAGTAGCTGCCGTACAGTGTGGCAAAAATCGCTAACATGCATTAAAAATATCAAGAGAAAATATTGGAAAGTGTTGAATCATTTCTCAGTCGCTTTGTGGAATCCCTAGCGTGTCATTGATTACACAGTGCAGCAATAAATCTCACATGGTAAAAAGAATAACCACGGAAAAGGTTAATTCGGTATCACAAAATCCATTTTTGTACTCAGATGCTCTCACTCAGTTCTTTCCGGTAGTCCTCCATGAAATTCAGAGCACTGCCATTGATCTACCATACTATTATGGGTTCATTATGCCACCTTCTTCTTGCTCCAAAATTTTAAAGCGATAAAGCGTTAACTGAACCCATGCCGCTCAGTTTTTGGAACCTCTGGTTTTTATTTCCCGATTCCTTCATACCAATCCACTAGATCCTTAACTTTACTTGCCGTTGGGCCTCGCCAGCACAATACCTGTGCTAATTATCTTCAGTTCACTCCTATTTTCTCTCTCTTTCTTACCTCAAGAGAGAAATCGGAAAGTAATATTTCAATTGCTGCAGGTCAATCTGGTTTCGATATGAATATTTTCCTTCAAAACAGATTCTGAGCAAACTGAGTCCCACGTCTGCTTGTTTAGCAGCCCAAGAAAGGTCCAGACCAAGCTTTTGTATGAGTAATTCTTGTACACGATTAAGTAAATGAGTTACTTACCGAATCCGAATGGCATACAAAAAAAGTGTTAAATAGACTCTTTTGGCCATTGCCAGCCAGAAGAAAGTGTCTTTTGACTTGTGATTGTGTGTTGTGTTTCGTACCGGAGTAGCCTGCATAGCAGTTGAGCTCACTAGGCTACGGCGACGAAACCCGTAACTGTGTCTTACCAAGTATTTGTCAATAAAAAAATATCACAGAATTGTTTGGATTCCAAAATCCCCGGCCGAAATACCTCACCTCTTTCAAATGAAGCTTGAAGCTGATTCCTCTTTAGTTATAAATTCATTAATTTAGAACTTTTGGAACTTTGTGGATACATACTTTTCATAAATCGAAAATTGTGTTAGAACTACCATAAGATTTCGCCACACTTGGATTCATTGGATTTACATATTTCTTCCGACAGCTCTCACACATTTAGTTTGGAACTCATGCAAAATGTTGTATCTGGAAGAAGATAAATTTTGAATGAATAGAATGAGAGAGAGAGAGAGAGAGAGAGAGAGAGAAAGTGAGAGAGAGAAAGTGAGAGAGAGTGTGGAGAGAGAGAGAGAGAGAGAGAGAGAGAGAGAGAGAGAGAGAGAGAGAGAGAGAGAGAGAGAGAGAGAGAGAGAGAGAGAGAGAGAGAGAGAGAGAGAGAGAGAGAGAGAGAGAGAGAGAGCGAGAGAGAGAGAGAGTGAGAGAGAGAGTGAGAGAGAGAGAGAGCGAGAGAGAGAGAGAGTGAGAGAGAGAGTGAGAGCGAGAGAGAGCGAGAGAGAGCGAGAGAGCGAGAGAGAGAGAGAGAGAGTGGAGAGAGAGAGAGAGAGAGAGAGAGTGAGAGAAAGAGAGAGTGAGAGAAAGAGAGAGTGAGAGAGTGAGAGAGAGAGAGAGAGAGAGAGAGAAAGAGAGAGAAAGCGAGAGAGAGCGAGAGAGAGAGAAAGAGAGAGAAAACGAGAGAGAGAAAAATGTAAGATTTCCAAGTAACTGCATTCTTGGTGATGTTGTTGTTGGTGGTGACCACCATTGAGCACATGAGATGAAACTGAGAGAGCCAATGTAGGGGTGGAGCTTTTTCCATATGAACGTATAAGAATTGGATGTATACAATTCATGCCGAGATGTCGACGTCGACAAGATGAGCATATATCAGTGTTGCCAGATTATGGTAAATTTACAGCAAAAGGGTTAATTTTTTATTTAATTTTTTATGTAAATGTGAGTTTTACATATGAACGAGATAATGAAAAATCTAATCGGACTCCACTGCGCCATTCGTAGGTATTAATGAATTATAAGAAGCTAATTAGTAAAGCATATAGAAATATAAACCCTATTAACTATATAAAATGAATCATAAAATAATCATAGTTCATAAAGGCACATATTAGTAATATAAAGTGAAGAAAAGATGAAGAAGAAGACGGCGAAGACGAAGGAGAAGGCGAAGGATAAATCAGTTCAATCTGAAAAGCATACATCATAAATAGTACATAAATACATCTACATAGATTTTTGAAACATTAAAGCTTGAAAGCGTAAAGTAAAGCAGCTTATAAGATTAATTAAAGACATTAAATCATTTCTACATGTAACGCCTGCTGCCTTCTCGTATTTTGCGTATGTAAATTCTTCTTCACTTACTATAATTTACATACTCGTAGGAAAATACATACATTGGGCATATACTCGTATTAAACTTTGTTGTTCTTGTTGCTTTAAGCTGGAAAAGAAATAATAACATTATTAACATGCGTGAATATGCGTGAGTGAGTGTGAGAGAGAGAGAGAGAGTGAGTGAGTGAGAGAGAGAGTGAGTGAGTGAGTGAGCACTGCTAATACATATATATGGTACATACTTGCTCCATATATCACATTCATACATACCTAACTATATACAAGGTGGGGCAAATGTAATGTCATAATTTGAATTGGCTGCCATTCTGTTAGAAATGAAAAAAAATTTGGCACTGTTTTCACAGAAAGTTTTTTTGGAAGGTGTAAAATTTATGACATTAAGTTGATAAAATTTATATCGGTCAAATGACCACCTCCTGAGTTGAGTCATTTACGGCATTTTGCCTTCAAATTGGTGATTTTAAGGTGTGTATCACTCCATTGCTTATTGTAAACTAATTCTCTACTTGTCTACAACATTTGACGCCATTTGCTAAAATTATGGCACATTCACATTATTACATATGTTCATTACTTTTACCCCACCTTGTACATTATAGAAGATACCCCTATAAGTGCTATATATTCACGATATATGTATGTACATATAGCAAAGTCATAAATGCTAGAGATATGCACGAAACGCATGAACGTTGAAGTGAGGTAGATATCGTGCATATTTTATTTCGGTGCGTGCATTAATAAGCAATAATTGTATAAAATCGTAATTTCATTAATATTTTATTATTATTTCAGCAGTATATCATTTCATATTAATATCTACCATATATACCAACATACAAACGAGTATGTGCACCAAATGCATAAATTTAACTCTCAGAATAAATCGATATGCACATGTGCATGCATATTTTAAGGAAGGTGCTCGCTTTTACTCGCTTTTATGCTATCAAAAGATGTTTGGATTGCAGTGCTTACTTACATGCACGTAAATGATATTTGGAATTTCATGTGTATGTGTTAGGAATCTACATAAATGAAGATGAGTACATAAAGAGAACGAGCCTTGAATTGCTGCTGAATCTGCTCAGTGATATTGGCCTGGGAGTGAATTAGAAAAAAATTACAACTAACGGTGTTCACTACAAAGAGATCAAGAGAGAGGCAAAGAGATCAAGATACTAGATTTCCGTATCTCCAAAGAATGTGAAATGAGAATGGGTGGATTCACAGTGTGAGTGTTGCACAATTTTCTTGTTTTACTTGTATGAAGTTTTATTCGCTCTCTCAAATTGAGAGAATTCATACCACGATGAGCGGAACCGTCCCCCAAACAGTACATTCATTCATGTACAAATATAACACGCACAACATGAGTGGATGCGAAAAGCTTGGCCTTTGGCGCTACATGTGGTCATAGTCGACACCGATAAACTGAAGTTCATTGTGGTAAAGGCATAACACTTGCCACAATGGTTGTCTATCCCTTTATCGGTGTCCTGTGTGATTGCATTCCCTCTTTGATTCTCCCTCCTTCTTTCTCCCACCTATCAATCTTCCTTCCATTCAACACAATGCTCTGCATTCATAGGGGTACACCCTGAGTGTTGAATGTATCAATAAAAAAAAAAAACAAATGATTTTTTGATAAGGTTTAATTGTAATTGCGGTTTTTTGGAAACAGAATTTTTTAGAGCGTGGGTCGTTCTACAGTTTCAACGGATGAATCGATTCACTTGAATTTTTACATAATTAACAGGGAATACAATTAGTAATTGTTTAAATATCAAAGTGATTTTGTGAAAAATTTATTTAGAAATATTTTTTTCGATTAAACAAAAAAATAGCCAACAAAATAGGGTTTTTCAAACTGCTGCCAGTTTTGTTACCCAACGAAAAACGACACAGCCTCCAAATTTATAAGTAATAATGCATAAGAATTTAAAAAATTCGTTTACGTCTAAGATAAAGTGGCAAGCAGATTCCTTGCTTCCACAAGGGGATGCGAAAAAAAATTTAACACCTCCTTTGGTGGATGCTGGATTCGTGCCTGGTAAGAGCTGTATCGCATTCTCGCTTATTAGACCTTTACAAGTGCAGTTTTAAGATAGAACCCTACAATAATGAAATGCGGTATTGTTTATGAAAGTCATCTACTCAAAACACCTCAATTCAGACTATTGCCCAGAAGCCTTATTGGCCGAATTCCAAAATGATACTATTTTCACAGAGATATCACCATGGCCGTCATCTTCATCACTGGTACAACATCACGAGCAGGGTCTTGGCTAAATTTTTCGCATCCATTCATATTGTGCGTGTTATTTTTCACAATCATAACATTGCCCTCATCTGAGTTTCAGATCTTGAGAACATTGAGAGACAAGGATGACCTCTAGACATTGCTCAGGTGCCATTATTACATTTACATTTAGCTCCCGTGGTCGCTGTGGCGTATTGGTAGTGCGTTGGACTGCTACGCAGAGTGTCCGGGGTTCGAATCTCGGCACAGGCAAAATCAAAAAGAAAAAATATTTTTTCTAGACGGCACCACCTCTTGGCAGGCAATGGCAAACCTACAAGAGTATAAATTGCTATGAAAAGCTTTTCACTTCGCCGTTCGGATTCGGCATTAAACTGTAGGTCCCTTCCATTCATGTACAAATATAACACGCACAACATGAGTGGATGCGAAAAGCTCGGCCTAGGCCCTCCATGGGCTGTTGTGCCATTAAAAGTAAGTAAGTTTAGCTCCCGTTAGCATCTGGAATTAAAGTCGTTCTATTTCTCTCTTGTTTTTTTGTTTTTGTCTATGCTTACAATATCCGCAAAAATACTAATAAAGCAGAGATACTTGGTGTACTTGTGAGCTTTTTAACGGTTTAAGGAGAGTTCACTGTTCGTGAGTTGAACTCCTTCTATCTTGTGTTTTTATATGAAGTTTCTTTAGTGAGAGAGCGAAAAATTGTATTAACAAAAATTAGAAGAGGGTGATGAATCCGCCATCTTACATGCAATATTCTGCCTACTACTGTGGACAAAAAGAAGTAAGACTTTTTAATTTAAATTACGCGCGACAACCCATTCATCAAAATATTATTTTTTTAAGGTTGGTATGACTGTCGGTGACATCTGTGCCAAATGTCACATCAAAATAATCATTAGTGTTTAGTATACGCTTGTCTTTCTGAAGTACAAAAAGTGCATTCGGCGATTTTCACAATGAGTGAAATTATTCAACAAAGAAGTTCCATTAAATTTTGTGTGCGGAATCAAATTTCTGGTGCCGAAACGTTCAGAATGTTGCAAAAGACCTTCGATGATAATTGTATGTCGCGAGCAAGTGTTTTTGATTGGTACAAATTGTTCAAAGATGGTCGAGAACAAGTTGACGACGAACCACGTCCAGGACGGCCATCAACATCAACTGATGATCAACACGTCAATAAAATCAAGGAATTGGTGCTCGAGAATCGACGATTATCGATTAACAGTCAGAGACCTTACTGGCATCGTTGGAATATCGGAAGGAGCAGTGAAAACCATTTTAAAACATCATTTGGGCCTAAGAAGAGTAAATGCACGATTGGTTCCAAAATCACTGCATTGGTTTTACGAGACCATTTTGCCAAAAATTCTACTGATATCGTTCTCGTTCCGCAACCACCCTATTCGCCTGACTTTTGGTGTGACCGTGTGACTTTTGGCTATTTTCTAAACTCAAAAAACCGCTTCATGCCCCTTCGTGGACACCGTTTTGAGTCAATTGAAGACATTAAACATGAATCGCTAAGTTTGGGCCGGGGGGGATTACTTTGAAGGGGACGAAATAGATTTAGAAGAATGAATAAAAAAATTTGAAATTATGAACAAAGTCTTACTAATTTTTGCCCACAGTAGTATATTACACGCAGCCATTTTTTTTTTCTAATTAGGAGTTAGCAAACCAAAGATGCGAAAAGCTCGGCCTAGGCCCTCTATGGGTTGTTGTGCCATTAAAAGTAAAGTAAGTAAACCAAAGAAGAGACCGGCTGCTAGCTAAAAACTTCAATATGATCTGATCATATTTTTTATCACATAATTTTTCGTTTTTTTATGGATGTTTGTAAATGTTTGCTATAAATTAGGTGAAATGCTGCGAAAGTTTTTTACTAAGTAAAAGTATCAACTCGATACTGACTGATTGCAAGGCATCGATTCGATACTGAGTACATGTATCAACTGGATACTGACTGAGTACAAGTTATCGATTCGATACTGAGTACAAGTATCTATTCGATTCTGAGGATTGAGTACTGAGTACTTTTGAGTACTGAATACTTTTGACTACTCAAAATTAATCATTTCTAGAATCGAATACTATCGAGTCCTTTGAGAATCGATACTTTAAGTATCGACTCTGCCCTACACTAGCTTTGATAGGTGACCTTACCTAAATTGGGACGAAGGAATTCAATGGTGCCAGCCGTTTTGTCAGATTAGTTTGAGTTTTTGAGATAACAGACTCGGAATTGGATGGTAAATCATTCTGTTGTATCTTCTGTTATGTAGGTCAGGAATTAAAATTCGAAAAAATCCGAAGTTGCGCAATATGAAAAAAGTTTCCCAAGGTGGGTATTATCGCTCCCCGCCTACCAACGCTGCTGACGTATGGATGCATATTTGAACCGTTCCCCATTTGAAAAGTATGATATAAGGTAATTTTCAAGGGTAGTCAAGGAAGACGTTCCAAATATCGTTATGTGGAAAACTCGAACTTCGAACTTTGTATCATCCTCTTTGCTTTGCACATTATAAACACCTACATCGATAGGCTTGGCAAAAAAAAAATAATTAAATAGAAGAGTTTATTTGATGATTAAAGTCTTAAGAAAAGTACTTAAAAAAATAATCTTTTTTCGTTTATTTGTAAAATTGGGTATGAAATTTTCACCTCTTTCTTCTTTATAATCTCTGCATGTTATCAAGCAAAAGCAGCTTAATTTTCATATTTCTACCTTAAGTTTTTGTGTTTATCAAATGTTGGCCAAAAAAAAAAAAAAAAAATAGGAATATAAACTTTCCTAGTATACAACCTGGCATTGTCATTGCCGACAGCCGAGACACAGATAAGCACACACACACACACCCTTAATTCTTGGAAATGGGGAGCGGGCAATAAGCTCCAAAAATCCAAACAAAAGGTAGAAAATTAAATTATGAAAAAAAATAGAAAAACAGTGAAGAAAAGAGTTTATTGATAACATCTTAACCCAAAAATATAAGGCCAATTTCAATTGCATTCAAAATAAAACATAAATAATAGAAAATTTACATAGGCTATGGAAAATATTCAAGCATTCAACAGCAGCAGAGCAGCAACAACAATGGAGTCCCTCATGAGATTTGTGATTGTAGGGCGTGGAGTATGTGGCCACGTTAAGGCTCACTCACACATGTGTACACGAATATCTTTACATCTTTTTGGTTGGGAGAGGAGGAGAAGGAGCAGAGAAGAGGAGGAGAAGGAGGAGGCAGATTGGTAGGTAGGAAGGTAGATAATGAAGGCAGTTGATTTCTTTTCATGGAAAACCGAAACGAATTAAGCTACTTGAATACGGCCTAAGCTGTGTACAATACATACATACACCATATATGTACATAGTATATACATATGTATGTATTTATGTGTGGAAGGTAAGCGAGTATAGAGGTAATTAATTTTTGAAATGTAGATTTCCGATAAGAAACAATGAACGGGCATATGTGTGGGTGTGTGCTGTGGTGCTACATACATACATACATACATACATACATACATACATACATACATACATACATACCTACATACTTATTCATACGTGAAAATTCAAAATATTCCATGTTCATATCTCGATCTCTACTAGTTGAATTAAATATTATTTTTCTTTCTTTTTTTTTTTTTTTTTTGTGTGTAATTTATGTTGTTCAGTGTAATTTAACTGTACATAGGTAGTTTAGCCAACAAACTAAATGCATCTATTTTGTACTGTTATGCCGCAACAGGCGCCTACCTTAGGGTGGCCAGATTCTGTTAGTAGCTTTCCACATCTACCATGGGAAAACTGGAAGCACAAAGAAGGAGGCACAATATATTTTTATCATCTAAAACTTTTGTTTCATAAAGGTACAAGCTTCAAGTGGTCGACGTAAGTGGTTAGTTGGTAGTGCACTGAAATGTTACGCAAGGCGTCGTCCAGGTTCAAATCCTAGTACACTCAAAAATCGGAAATATAATAGAAAATCAATTATAACTAAGGTGAAAAGTTCGGACTAGTCTCTATATGGGATGTAGTGTCATTAGCAAAGTAGAAGTACATGAATGAATTCAGGTACTTCTGCAAACATAAAAAGAAGTACATAAATGTGCTTCGTTAAATAGGACATTCGACAAACGTAATCTATACCAAGCTTTTCGCTTATTGCATTGTATATATTGTATAATGTTCGAGTCCGCCGATGAATGAGGGCCCTTTGCAAACTTCCATAGCTAAGGCAGATCCAGGTTGACTATAGGTAATATGGTGCTTCCATCTTCAAGAAAATCTTCACCTAGTATAGCTCAATTCATCCACTAGAAGGCAGGACACACTTCACATAGGATCGATTCCATGACACCGATATTCCTAAGTAAATCATTGACTGTGGCAGAGCCTGTGACGAGCCATCCAATGTATCTCAAGTCATACCTTCGTAGACTTAGCAGATACTTCGATCTGTCCTGCCTGCCTAGAAGAGTCAATAAACAACTTCGACTGTCGACACGAAATCATTCCTCGCCAATGGTCGCAATGTAATTGATGCAGCCTCAGCTCCATTGCAAGTTTAATGAAAGAGGTTGTAAGCAATGACCACCTGCGGGTCAGTTAAAATCATTGGTGATCCTTCTCTAGTCAACATGTCTGGCATCTTGTTACCTGGGGTACCTGCATGGCCAGGCACCTAACACAACGCTAATGAATTTTGTTGAGCCTGACGATTGCTTCTTCCAACAATTTTGGAGGCGATAGCAGAAGCTAAACCAAGCTATCCGAACAGATGAAAATAGTTACCTAACTGTTACCCCTCCATTTCCTATTCAGCATTAGCTGTGCGGTGATCGTAATCGCATACACCTCAGCTTGAAACATTGAGGTGTAGCTACCTAATGCAAATTATTCTTCCACGCTGTTAGTTCCAGAATGTATGAGTAAACCAGCACCAGATTGGTAGACTAGTAGAGAATGTACCCTGGGTTAAATCCACTCAATCCCTCACTATACTACTTATTCATCCTAATCGGCGATTATGCAACGGAAACTTTTGACAAACGAGTACATTTGGCATTTGTCGTCCGTCGCACTCTCTCCTAGCAAGGTGTAGTGGTTTAGTAAGTGGTTCCGTACTCTACCAACCTTCTGTTGCATCCTTCTGTTTGTTTGCTCAGAATAGCAGAGAGAGATAGAGATAGAGAGAGAGAGAGAGAGAGGAAATGACAAACGCTCGACTTCAAATTTAAGTTCTACTAGGAGCTGCAATCGGTAGCTGAATTTCTACTGAGATCAGTGATTAGAGCTTAATTTCTACTTCTTCTTCTTCTTCTTTTAATGACACGACAGCCCATGGAGGGCCTAGGACGAGCTTTTCCCATCCACTCATGTTGTGCGTGTTATATTAACCTTGCCTCGTTAATTTATCGGTTCTTTCATTGTCTTAATGCTCCTTATCACCTGGAACCTGGATGACCCTACGACTTGGACAGGTTAGTAACATTTAACAAGTATGTAACTAATTCAGAAGATATTATATCTGAGTCTAGAGCTGTGATGGCCTTGTTGATGTCTGTGAAAATTGCTATCTCGGTTTTATCTAAGAACTCACCCAAATACACTTCCGACTCTTCATCCGATCTGGTTGAGGCTTGAAAATGGTTGAGCGTCTGAAACTTGCATGAATTGACTTCGGAACAGGAAAGTGCCGAAAAGAGATGGGGGGGGAGGGGGAACTAGGAATTATGAAAGTGAATAAAATTTTCTCTGGAATTGAGAGCTGAAGACATTATTTCTTTGATGGTTCCTCATGGATAATCGTTCGTACATGACGATGAAACTAGTCGCATTCAACTACCAAAAGAGCTGACTCCGAATAACATTGCAACTTCCTAATTCTTGTTAAAGCAAAAAACAAACAAAAAAAAAAAACAATCCACAAAGCCTTAAATTCTATTTTGAAGTTCTCTCATGTGAAATATTTACACATAAAATTTTAACCGCAAATGCATAAAGTTACGCAAAAAGTTACGCAAAAAGTTACGCAACAATAATAATATGAAATTTAATGTTTCTTTCACATGCTTTTCTAAATACCAAAAACATTTCAAATTATTTCAGCTTCATTAAAATATTAAACAAAGTTTATGAGCTGGGGGTTTTTTGGTAGCTTTTGGTGAAAAAAAAAGTTTATTCGTATTCAGAAGTTTGCTTCAGGCGCTTTAGACTGCCGGCATGTATCGGAGATACGAGTATGTAGAGGTAGAGATGAAATTTGTGAAATTTTTTTGCGGTAACTTTTCAGGCATTTCAGCTCTCGTCATTACCCTTGAGAAATTTTCAATTACTGTCTAAGGTTTCATTAATTTATGTTTGCATCGCTACCAGGAGCAGCTGTCTGTCTTGCCACAATCGCAAATGTTTGTGTGATGTGGTGCTGCTGTTGTTGTTCTTAGGTGTTTTGTTCATTGTTGCCATTACCACAAATCAAAACTTCAAAATACAACAGCAACAACAACAACAACAACAACAACAAAAGGAACAAATGAATTTTACTAAACGAAATAAATATCTACTTTATTTACACCGAAAAAGGACAACTAACAAACAAGAAAAAAAAACACGATAAATATTCCTACTGAACAGTAATGGTCAAAAAAAAAAAGATCTCCGTAGTTGCAAATTTAATGACATGGTACTTGGTACTCGGTACTCGGTACTCTGTACTCGGTATTTAATCACTACTTTCGTAAAGCTGTGAAAATTTAATGATTTTCAAAAGTTTTCTAAAAACGTTTACTCAGTGCAATTTTACAGAAATTTTACAGTTTCAGTCACAACTAAGCTTCTCTATTCCAACACGTGAACAACAAAAAGAAATCCAAATTTGATTTTGGTACATTCTAGGCAAAACTATATTACCTACATACAATCCCTCCGATCGAGCTTTCGTCCCTTTCCTATCTTTAATTAGTATCCTTACTTTCAACTCATTATCGTTTACATACTGCCAAGGTAGATAACATGTAGAACAGGGTTTCGATTATGTTCGATTTCGATTATTTTCATACACTGTAGGTATTTCCATTGTTTCTTTTAAATTTATTGGTTAACAATTTGAATTGACACACCTAAAGTTCATTTTTGCAATTACGATTTTAAGTGGACGCTTTCTAAACTTAAATTGATCGTTGCGAATTAAAATTGATGCTTCCTGACTTAAATTTGATTACTCCGAATTCATGTTGATACTTTCTGAATTCAGTTTGACGATTTCGATTTTCTGTTGGCACCTTGTGAAATCAATCCGAATGCTTAATGAAGCCTCTCAAATAAAATTTAATTGCTCCGAATTTAAAATTCATCTCCCTAGCAGTAATTTCCACTATTTAAAATAATGTAAATTAATACTTTCTGAACAAAGTTTGACTACTCCGAATTGCGGCAAAATTTAAATTGACGTCTTTTGAATCCAAATCGATCATTCCGAATTCAAATTGTTGCTCTTGATTTAAATTTGGTTACTCCGAATTTACATTGACGCTTTTCGAATTCAATTTAACAATTCTGAATTCAAATTTGAAACTCCGAATTTTCGGAATTAAATTTAAATCTTTATTTAAATTTGGGTACTCCGAATTTACATTGACGCTTTTCGAATTCAATTTAACAATTCTGAATTCAAATGTGAAACTCCGAATTTTCGGAATTAAATTTGACAACCGCGAAAATAAATTGACGTTTACCAATTTAACTTGATACGTTCTGAATTACAACTTACACATTCTGAATTCATTGTTTCCCAAGAAAATCTTTTCACCTCGCCGTTCTGATTTAACATATCGTCGTACATAACACTATAGTTTCGTTCCATTCATGTAACATATACTACAAACAACATGAATGGATGTGAAAAGCTCGGCATAGGACCTCCAGGGGCAGTTGTGCAATGATAGAAGAGGATTAGTTTTTTAGCCAGTACTGTAATCAAGCATGCCTATAAGTATATACATATGTACCTAAATATATATATATATAGTGTTGAGCAGAATCAATACTTGAAGTAGAAAGTACTCGATTCTAGAAAGTATCGATTTGGAGTATCCAAACGTACTCAGCATCGAAACGCTGCTTGCACTCAGTATTGAATCGATATTTTTATTTAATACGTTGTCGAAATATAACCAAATTTCACATTTGTTTGTACGTCGATTGTGTTTCTTCTTGCCAATGCCAATGATCAGGATATTTGCATATAAATGCTATTGCATATGTAAATTAATATTTGACTCAATAACGCATACTTCTATTTTTCTTGCATTGAATGCATATTAATAATTTTTTTTTCAAATTTCAAATTAAATTTATCCGGACAATTAATTATTTGATGACGCTGCAACTAAAAATCTGAATCCAAATTTTTCTTTCTTGACGGAATTTCAGGTGCAACTAAAAGACACATTCTTCAATCCTATAATCGCACAATCTACTAAAACGATTATACGATTTTTATAAATAAATTAAATAAATGTTCTTGTGCATATTTCTACGTTTCTCGAGCATATTTTAATGGATTTCCTCGCATAAGGAGTGAGATCGAAAAAATGGGATAACTTTGAAAGACCACTGCTTTGAAATTCTTCATCTGAATGAATAAATTCAAACAGTAGGCTTTGCGTTGGAGAAATTCTAATGAGATACACACATGTCACATGTTTTTTGACTTGTGAACTTTCAGTTGAGTCCAGGCATCGGAAGTGGAAAGACGCGATTTAGTTGTTGAATTATTTCGAGAAAATCCGCAGTGGCGCGAGAAAACCATTGCAAATAAGGCGAAAATTAAACAAAACACTGTCTTGATGATTCTCAAAAAAATTTAATACAGACTTAACAGTTGCTAGAAAATATGGTTCTGGAAGGAAATGCGATTTCAGGTCTCCACAAAAGGCGAAGAAAGTCGTTGCTCTCTTAGAGAAGAATCCAGCGGCGTTGTCTAATCGAAAATTGGCGGAAAAAGCGAGTTGCAGTGAGTTTTTAGTTCGTAACATTAAAAAATATGCGGGCTTTAAAACATACAAAGTGCAGTCAGTACCCGACAGGAAAGAAAGCTACTAAGACTTGGTAGCCCAGAGCCGAGCTAAAAAGTTTAAGACAGATTTTTTCTACAAATTTTCTCAATTGCCTGGTCAAGAGTTTTACACCGCAAAGGAACGAGGAGGAGTTGAGGAAAGATTTAGGACAAAACAAAAGTCCAAGTTCCCGAAGAAGTTTCTGGTATGGCAAGCGATTTGCAGTTGTGGGCTAAGGAGTAAAAGTTTCGTAACAAGTGGCACTGTTAACGCCGAAATTTATGTGAAGGAGTGCCTCCAGAAGAGGTTGCTGCCCTTCATTAGAAAGCACAATGTATCTACTTTCTTTTGGCCAGATCTAGCCTCCTGCCACTACAGTAAGATAACCCTTAAATTGTTCAAAGACCAAAACATCAACTTGGTACCAAAAATCGCCAACCCACCAAATTGCCCAGAACTTCGGCCTATCGAGAGATATTGGGCTCTAGTGAAAAGAACATTAAAGGCAACAAACAAAGAAGCTAAATCCATGGAAGATTTTAGAAATAAATGGAATGCTGCCGCCAAGAGAGTCTCAGAAATGACAGTAAAGGCGCTAATGGCAGGCATACCGGAAACGCTGTCCGAATTCTGTAAAAAACAACAAACAAATCATTTTATCACAAATTAAATTTTCTTTTCAAAACTGTTTACATTTTTTTATTTGCATAAGGGACAATTTCAATGCTAGGACAATTTAAAGTTATCCGATTTTTTCGATCTTACTCCTTATTTATAGCACTCTGCTAATGATTGTTCAGCAGACAAAACGTTTTGTATGGTATGTGTCTGTGAAACATTATAAAAGGCAATGGCTTTGAAACGCGAGTCTATAAAACAAGCTTTTTACACTATGCTAACAGATCTTTTATCTTGGTGGTAGCTGCTTGATTTCATTTTGGAAATAAATTTGCCACAGGTAAAAAAAGGATAAAAATAAATTAATGTAAAAAATGTACCCGATTCTTAAAAGTATCGATACTGAAGTACTCGATACTTCCCATCACTAATATGCATGCACATATTGCAAATACATACATACATACGAACACGTATATGTACCTACTGTAAATATGGTACCGTACGCGTACTCTTAAACTGAGTATGAGAGTAGGTATGAGAGCGATGTGATACGCCCCTTCCACCTTTTTCTAGATACAATATCATAAGAGCGAGCATATTGCAGGTTTCCTTGAGAAACATTAATGTATATATGTACTATATATGTATGGTATGATTGCTTATACATATTGAAAAGGCAACAACAAAAAAGCATAGGTTAAAATGAAAACAACAACAGAAATCCTCAGAAAAGCCTAAAGACAAAGGTTAATACCAAATCCATAAAGTAAATCCCAAACATGAAGCCGTGTTAAATAGGTACCCTATCTCTCTGTCATTGTCGCCGTCGAATATGTGTGTGTTGCAATAACAACAACAACAAACCATGTAATAAGTATGGTAACCGCAAGAAAGTAACCGCATATGAAGGCAAAATAACAAAAACCCACAACGCACGCACACGCACACAAATGCAAGAAAAAATTGTGAGGATAGGTGGAATCTAAGTTTTGCGTTTGATTTTGAGTTGAGGTGACAGTGAAAGACAAAAACAATGACAGCATACAATTTTTGATAATGCATACATACTTACAAGTACATATGTACATAACATACATACATACATACAAATAAACAAATAAATGAGCACAATGTGCATACATACTTACATAAAGAAGGTTCCACCTCTCCCCACACACACATTCCACATTCTCGTACAGTGCCTACACAGGAGGTGAACTAATTTAAAACTAATTAATTTGAACATTAAATCTTATTAAAACCTGATTTGAAACACATCAATCAAAGTCAAATCAAAGGTTTGGTTCATTTGTTCGAACGTTTGCTCAGATGCGATGGTTGTTGATGAAGTGATGAATTGGAAAGAGAATTATTGCTACCTCTGGCTAGTTATGGGAGGGAGAGCTTCTGTGTAGTGTTGGGAATGATGTTGTTGTTGTTGTTGTTGTCGTTGCGGGAGCGTATGGTGGCACAAACTGCTGGCTGGCTGGGTGACTAATTGTTAGCTAGTTTTGGGCTTGACCAGTTGTTAAATGAATTTTGTCTTGTTCAACGGAATGAGAGAAAATGGAAAATATCAACAAAATTATACTTATTATTTATTGTTCATACGAACGAACCTCAAAAACACTTAAAGATTCATAGTTATATTATATACATACAAGAAAACATTTTTCTCACTCTCTTATACTCTCACAAAGAAAGTGTGAGTACAGTTTTCCTCATTTGTGAGCTTCTATTTATTAAACCAAAAATTTCCCATTTCCCGTACAAAATATGATTTTTAGAGGTTTTTTTCTAAACGACCCAGCTCACAGCAGCCCATGGAAGGTCTTAGCCGAGCTTTTCGCTTTTCTGCACAGGCATAATCAAAAGTTTAAAAAACAATTTTTCTACACGTCTTCGGCAGGCAATGGCAATCCTACCAAAGCAAACATTGCCCCCAAGAAAAGATTTTCCCTTTACCGTTCGGAGTCGGCATAAAACTGTAAGTCATTTCATGTAAGAATATAGCAAGCGCAACATGAGTGAAAAACTCTTATGCCCGCCATGGGCTGTTGAAGAAAATAGAAGAAGAAACTTCTGGTGTACATTTTCAATTTGTTTACATAATATGTTTAATCAAACTTACCACTAAACATTTGATTTTTATCTGGACAAATTTCTGAAAGTCCAGACTCTGGACACCACGCGACTAAAAATCTGGAAAATCTAGGCGAATCCAGCTGCCAGCGATCTTGTGCTCATACTACGAAGAAAAGATTTAACAGCTTGATCGTTTTATTCGCACATGTTAAACTACTTGTTAGGAGCGTTCGAGAGGAAGATACTCCGTAAGATCTACGGTCCAGTATGAGTGGACGACGTGTATCGAATAAGATGGAACGATGAGCTGTATGAGCTGTACGCCGACACTGACATAGTCAAGGGTGTAAAAATCCAGCGGCTTCGCTGGCTGGATCATGTTGAGCGAATGGAAGAAAGCGCTCCGGTTAGAAGGGTGTTTTATTCGAACCACGGTGGAGGAACACGCAGAAGGGGACGTCCTAATCTCCGTTGGAAAGACCAGGTGCAGGGCAACCTGACTGCACTTGGCCTTATCAACTGGCGCTAGCAGAGGCGACTGTCGAAGCTTTATAGGGGTGGCCAATACCGATCATCGGTTGTAGTGCCAGCTAAGTACTTAGTAGGGACATAAATACTGTTACAACATTGAACACACCCATTCCAATAGTATAATTATAATTGAACATACCCTGTTATTACCACATGGTTTATGAAAGCTAACCCTCTGTAGCGTTAGTCTGTAACGGGAATTCAAAATTGTTTCAGCTTTCACCATGGAGTGGTCAGACAATGAGAACGGTATCGCTGTTGTAGCACTTTTCAAGTGTGAAATGAAATAAGGCGATATTTTATAAACGCTCCGCCCACTCGGGATTAGTTTGAGGAGACTGGAGATGTCAAAGAGCGCCACTGGTTCGGGCCGTTCACCTACATTTCGCACTCCGCAAGTCATCAAAGCCGTCAAATCAAGAATTCAGCGAAATCCGCTCCGAAAACAAAAAATCATGGCCCGTGAGATAAATATCACCCAAAAGTCCTTGAGTCTGAGTGATGAGTTATTAAGAAAGACTTGGGACTTGGTGTCTTCAAACGTCGCATCGGACATTTATTGACTACACCTGTTTAAAAAAAATAGAGTAGAAAAATTGAAAAGTCTTTTGGTGAAGCACGCTGATAACTTGCACAGAAAAATCTTGTTTACGGATGAAAAAGTTTTTACCGTGCAGGAAAAATTTAACAAGCAAAATGATAGGGTGTATGCACGCACGGTCATCTAAGGAAGCATCTCAACTGATCCCACGGGTTATCACCTAGCTTCAGTCATGGTTGGGTACGGGGTGTTTCTTACGATCTGGTCACTGATTTGCATTTCTGCGAACAAGGGTTCAACACTTCGTCCAAAGTTTTACCAAGAAACCGTTTTGGAAGCTGTTTTGAAGGCACTTAGTCATTCCCTGTTCCAAAACCAGCCGTGGAGTTTCCAGTAGGATTCTGCGCCCGCACATAAGGCTAAGACGACCCAGACCTGGCTTCAAAATAATTTGCCAGCTTTCATTTGCTCTGAAAAATGGCAGTCTGGCAGCCCTGATCTGAACCCACTGGATTACAAATTATGGACAGTTTTAGAGGACATGGTTTGCCACAAAAGATACCCTAACATTGATTCTCTGAAGACTGTTTTCATCCATGCTGTCAGCACTTTTCCAATGCACGAGGTGCGTGCAGCTATTGATGATTGTCCAGTGTGACTTAAGGCGTGCGTGAAGACCAAAGGCGGGCATTTCGAAAAAGAAATCCCTTTTTGTATACAACATATGTAAGTATACCAATTAATATTTAAAGGAATTGGACCAAAAAAAAAAAATTATATTTAATTTTATAACATCACATGTGTGTAACAGTTTTTATGTCCCTACTATAGTAAGTAAGTAAGTAAGTAAACTACTTGGCGAATAAAACGTAGCTAGGTGCAAGTGTTCCAGTGAATTCCAGAGAGACATTTGGTGAAAACACACAATTTCTACGATGAGCATTTCTATATAAAATTTTGTTTGCTCTCATAAAAACCTTTCTTCCCCGATTGCGATACCTACAAAAATATACTCGTATATATTTTATTGCAAATATTTATGATTGTATGTAGGTGCAACCATTTGAAAGTGCTAAAAATTAAATAATATGTTAGCATTTTTCCTGGCATAAAATAAAAGAACAACAGTAGTGAAAAAAAGCCCCAATTTCTACTTCGGAAATACTTACTTAGTATGTGCTTATTTCATATTCGAATGATTGAAGTTGTTGTTGGTGTTGTCGCTGTTGCATTTGATAATGATGATGACTCTGAGAAGGTTTGTTGGCAGGTGGCATGCATCAGCACTAGAATTTTCTATTGCCCAGTATAGCGCACCCGGCCCCAAAGAGTTCGCCTCCTCCACGAAGGGGTGGCATAAAAGTGCTGTGCTGCTTGTTCCCGATGTTGTCAGTTCAAAACCGAAACTGCAGCCCATACAATAATGGCATTAGATTTGTTGGTCGTTGTTGTTGTGGTTTTTCTTTTTTTTTCTTCTTTTTTTGGACGCTAACAAACAAAACTCACTTTCGTCGTTGCCGTTTTACTTACATACCTACACATACATACACACTTCACACATACATACAATTTAATTTAATTTTGTTTATCGTTGGTTGTTTGGCAATAACAAATAAATACCAACAACAATGTAAAACGTTGCTTTGTCACTTGAGTAAATTTCATTTGTTTGCTCAAAAAAAAAAAAAAGAAATGCCGAAAAAAAACAACCCAAAATGCTGAAAAAAAAACACAAAAATAAAAAGAACTATCGAAAAAATTGACAGACAGTCGTCAGACATTCCACACATTCGGCGCACAGAGAGCATCACAACCGAAAGGCTTGAGGTGGGAAAAAAGGTGGCAGGGAAGCAGCAGGCAGCGTGTTCGTTTCGTTGTTGCTGGCTTTTGGTGTGTGTATGTGTGTATGTGCGTGTGTGCGTGTGCATGTGTGTGCGTGTGTGCGTGTGCATGTGTGTGCGTGCGTGTGTGTGTGTGTGTGTGTGTCGTAGAGAGGCAGGTACGAGTGTTTGAGAGCGAAAGGGGGCCCCGAACTATAAACAGATTACAACAAATGTTCCCCGAAACAACGCCACCTGCGCCCGCCTCTGATACAGTGGCCCTAGGCACATAAGTACTCGTAATATTTACCTACCACGTATGTATTTTTGTTGCTGTTTTCTCTTGTATATACATTTTTATCAAATAAGAATATGTGGAGAATATTTACCAGGTTATGACGTCGCGCGCGAGCTACGATTTTTCTTATTGTTGTTGCACTATTTTTTATATGCGACTACACACATTCCATTTCACCAGACACTATCGCGTCCTATTATTGTGTCAATATTGACAATACGAATTTACGTTTATTTCATTTCCATTTCATATTTGTTTTTCCCTCTAGCGATTTTTCCTTTTTTTTTTTTTTTTTTTTTTTTAGTACTGTATGCTTTGGATATTAAGTATATAAGGGGGGAGGGGGGGCGGGGGGTAAAGAAATTATTTTTTATTATTAGATTTCAATTTAATGTTATTCCTAAAAATATTGTCTTTGATTTCCAGAACTTCCTCTTAGTTCTTCTTTTTTAAATGGCTCAACAGCCCATGGAGGGCCTAGGCCGAGCTTCTCGCATTCATTCCTGTTGTACTCGACTGTCTAATCTCAAGAACTTTAGAGAGCTATTGAAACAAAAGTGGAAAAGAGATTTCCAAAAAAGCGATAGAAAAAAGAAAACATTTTTCCGAGACCACTCCTGCAGCTGAAATGGCTCTAGGGAAAAGCATAAGCACTGTTAACATTCCACTTCAGTACCTCGCTTATTCTTGATTCAGAAGAAGTACCCAGGCTGGTGATCACTTGCTTGAAGACGATCTACAAAAAACAAAACTCAAACTAATGACACAAGAAGTTTTTCTTTCAATATTAAGGTTGTCAAGGTGGTGGTCGCTGTGGCGTAGTGGTAGTGCGTTGGACTGCTACGCAGAGTGTCCGGGTTTCGAATCTCGGCACAGGCAAAATCAATAAATCAAAAAGTAGAAAAAATCATTTTTCTACACGGCATCACCTCTTCGGTAGGCAATGGCAAACCTACAAGAGTAAAAATTGCGTCTATGAAAAGCTTTTCACTTCGCCGTTCGGATTCGGCATTAAACTGCAGGTCCCTTCCATTCATGTACAAATATAACACGCACAACATGAGTGGATGCGAAAAGCTCGTCGTAGGCCCTCCATGGGCTGTTGTGACATTAAAAGTAAGTAAAGTAAGTAAGTAAGGTTGTCAAGGTAATAAGTCGTGGACGCTGTGGCGTAGTGGTAATGCGTGTAGAGTGTCCGGGGTTCGAATCTTGGCACAGGCATAAATCAAAAGGTAGAAAAATCTATTTTTCTACACGGCACCACCTCTTCGGTAGGCAGGCAATAATAAACCTACAAGAGTGAAACTCACCTATGAAAATCTCTTCACTTTGCGGTTCGGATTCAGTTTAAAACCATTCCATTCATGTACAAATATAATACGCACAACAGGAGTGGAAAGCTCGGCCTAGGTCCTATGGGCTTTTGTGCCAATAAAAGAAAAAAAGTGAAAGAAGAAGAAGGTAATAAGTCAAGATATATACGATATATATGAATTTGTGTTTGTCAGTCGTGTATAAATAATTTTGCAATGTGGGTGAAATGTTTTCAATTCCATTCAATAGCTCGGAAAATTCAACCTCTTCGACTACGATCAATATGGACAGATTTTATGAAGAGTGGGCTTGTTTTCCCTTTAGCCGCCCGGCGCTTCTTCCCCCCCCCCCATACCCTTGCTATTGATATGCCTCCAAAAGTCCCGTCTTGTTGCGTATAATCGATGGAAAAGAGTTTCAGCCGGCAGTCAAAGATTGAATTCAATATTGGCTACGAATTGCAATGTTCACTGCCAGTGGTGGACTCTGAAGGGTCAGGTTTGGAGACTCCAGCCTCTAGCATATTTAAGATATGAAAATTGTAAGCGTTTTTCAATATTTCCTCAGAACAATTGTTTTTCTCTAAACTGCCGTGATTTTTACATGACTTTTTGCCTGAATTTGGTCTGATTCCTGGTATGGCATTAAGCCTAAAATTCTTCTCACATTTGGTCTCAATATCGGTTTAAGTTTTGGCTGGCATTTTGTTTTTCTTTTAATCTAGGGTTTGAACTCAATTTGGTAAGATTTTTGTTTTGGATTTAGGTCCAAGTTGTGGGTTGATTTTTTTTTTTTTGGTCTAATTTCTTTCTGAATTTTTTCCCTGGGCCTATGATCTAAATTTTGATCCGCTTTGATTTCAAGTGTGAATGTGGTCTGACCTGATCTGGGTTTTGGTTCAATTTTTTTTGGGTTTTTTGGCTTTTGCCCGATTTTAAGTGCAATTTTTGGTCTGACTTTTGATCAGCTTTTCTTTTGAGTTTTTATTTGAATTTTGATCCGAGTTTAAAGTTTCAAGTTTGGTCTGAATTTTTCAAAGGCTTATGGACTTATGGAAGCACTCTACGCTCAGTATATCTCATTTGAATTTCGAACATAATTTTTGCTCTGATATGTGTGAGGTGCTTTTGATCTGACTTTGGGTGTTTGGATTGAATCATGCTCTGATTTTTAGTTTGAGTTTTTAGTTGAGATTTTTGGTCAGAATTTGTCATATTTTAGACTTGGATTTTGCTTATCAGACTTTTAGTCTGAATTTTAACCGGATTTTTGGGTCTAAGGTTTCCTTCCCATTGGTAGGGCTTAACGTTTCAGTTTTGGTCCGAGTTTGCTCTTCTTTTGATCTTAGTTTTGTTGTGACTTTTGATCTGGTTTGAATTTCGGTCTGAATTTTGGCCTAAGTTTTGATTCGAAAACGGTTTCCTTATGGTTTTTTTTCGGTTTTTGTCTGAGTTATATGCTCAGTTTTCGCTTTTTTGTTCTTAATTTCAATTTCAATAAGAATTTTGGTCTGAGTTTGGCCTCTTTTTAGTCTAGGTTTTGATCTGGATTTGGTTTTCTTTGGATTTGTGTGTTTAGCGTGAAATTTAATCAGATTTTCGGTCTAGTTTTTGGTGTGAGTTTAGTCTCTCCTTTTTGCGTTGGCTGCCTAAGAAAAACCCTTTTTTGTAGTGTGAGTTTAGTCTGTTCTTTTCCCAATGACTATTTAGGAAAAATTAGTCAAATTAGCCCTCCCTAAACCCGAGTCCCAGATACGCCCTTAGTTATATGATTCTGAAATCTGATTCTTATTCCGAGGTTCCTGTGGTGTGAGTTTAGTCTGTTCTTTTCCCAATGACCATCTAGGAAAAATTAGTCAAATTAGCCTTCCCTAAACCCGAGTCCCAGATACGCCCTTAGTTACATGATTCTCAAATCTTGTAGGTTCCACAATTACTTCTTATTCCGAGGTTCCTGTTCAGTTTTCACTAAATAAGAATGAAAGTTTAGAAGTCCTGAAGTTCATAGACACCAGAAGTATAAAAACAAGAGAATCTTTTCGATCAAAAGTTTATATAGGTATATGGTATGTAAGTAACTGATCGGGAACGAGCAAGCAGGGAATTTTAAATGCTATCATGACAGTATAAAATATTTCAAATGGTGACCATTTTTTCAAACGATTTTGTTTCATTTTCGTATGATTATTAATAAGCAGAAAACTGAACTGAAACACTCGTACGTCTCACTGACTGTCAGTTTGTCTAACCCTAAAGAAAATAAAACAAACCAACAATCACAATAAAAAAGCCGTATACAATTTATGAAATAAGCGTGGACGCCAAGAAGAGACGAGAACAAATTATCATAATATAGCTAGATAAATATAGGTACAAGTAAAGATATATCGATAAATACAAATGTATGTATGTATGTATAAAAATTGTTGTTATACCAAAAATAATGACAGTACAAGAAAGCTAACAAAAAAAAAAGAGAAAAAAAGACGAAAAAAGCTTTAAATTGAAATCAATTATTGCAAAGTGCTACTGGACATGACATGTGAATGCATACAAACGAATCTGTATGTGCGTATGTATGTATGTATGTATGTTGTATGCATACGTACACATACATACATACTGTGTACAAACAAACGATATGTCAATTGTCAATAAAATGACATTATCGTAAGTAAACACCTTCACAGTAAATAGAATTCGTTTGCCTGAATTTCATAAACGAGTCTTTTGATAATCGACGCCAGTCGTCGATCAATTGTGTGGGAGTGGGTGGTTGACTGGGTGGGTGAGAGGGTGGGTGGGTGAGTGGGTGGGTGAGTGAGTGGGTGCAGTTGGAATAAATCGGCTCGACCGACATTCAAATTTAAATGAATTGGGCTATGAGAATGCTAAATTTTTCTTTTCGTTTTCTTCTTATTTAATTATTATATTTAATTTACTTAAAGCAGCTGATAGCCTTAATTTACCAAAGGCCTAACACGCATTTTTCAAATTGTTACAGAAGAATGAATTTGTAGCATATTAAAGGAAACTTATGCAGCTTGCCACTTATATCAATTCATTAAAACTTACAAACTGTTTTCTATATGAGTATACTCAAAATTAAACAAAATATAAAAAGAAAAATATTCAATATTTTGTATACACAAAACTATTTTGTTTTTAACTAATTGAATTCGTTTCTTGATTCCTGATTCCACCAATTTTCGGTATTTTTCTCTAAGTAGTTCGTCCCGTTCCTCCGTGCAAAATGCATTTGATGATGCATATTTGATGTTCACCTATTTTATCCTCCAGACATTAGCCCATATGTTTTCTATGGGGTTCAAGTCTGGGCTTTGGGCTTTACAAAAGTATGGTATGCCTTATACCATACTTTTGTAAAATATTTTTGTGAGCCACTATATTTGGAAAGTCACTGCAAGCACGAATTTCTTCATTGAATTGGTACTTAATAGCGCGGTTTCGCTGCCTAATTACTATACTCGCTGTTTTAAGAAAAGTAAGTGCTTTTAAAATAGGTTCATTTAATTTATAGTAAATTGTGTACATGTCACCTGACATGTCGTTTGACTTAGTCATATGACATGTCGTTTGACTTAGTCATGTCATTTGTCTCAGTCATTTGACATAGCTTAGTCATCTGACCTGTCATTTGTCTCAGTCATCTGACCTATCATTTGTCTCAGTCATCTGACATATCATTTGAGTCAGTCATCTGACATGTCATTCGACTTCGACGAAATTAATCAGTTTTATTAACTCACTTTGTCATAAAAATATATGCATATCACTTATGTACCTACATATATTTCTCAGTTGACTTACATATTCAGCTGAACTGTCATTTGACTGAGTCATTCGATTTGTGAGCTAACTTTTTGAAAATATGAATCAGTTTTGTATCAGTTTTTTTATATGACTGTATCATGCAATGTTATTTTTCAGCAGACTTTGTAATCTGACCTGCCATTTGACCTAATCAGTCGATCTATCTGTTCACTTCGGGAAATATGAACCAATTTTCACAACTAATACGGTCGTATTTTATGACTTATATTTGTCAGTTGACTGTGTCAGATGACTTGTCATTTGACTAAGCCAGTCAATTAAGCCCAAATCAATCAATCAAATCGGAAAATATTTCTTTTTTTTCAATTCATACAGTCATGAAAATTTATGTCACAGGGTGTGCCATCTTTTATGTCGGTACTTGAATATTGAATAAATTAAAAAAAAAAACACCGATTTCTATATATGAGGTATATTTATTTAATTTTGCCCTCTAAAATTTATTTGGACTAGTTTTCGAATACAACATCAAGCAATTGGTCGCCGTTATTGGCCAAAGCAAAATGTGCCCTTTTTGGTGCGTTTTCCAGCACCTTGAGCGGTATTGCGATGATTTCGGCACGAATTTTCGCCTTGAGCTCGTCACTGGTCTGAGGCTTGCTGGCATACACTTTGCTTTTAAAATAACCCCACAAAAAGAAGTTCGGAGTGGTAAAATCTGGAGATCTGAGTGGCCATTTTGTGCACTATTCCAAGCGATGTGGACGGTCTGTCGGTAATATTCTTTCAGTCAATTGCACTTTATACGGAAACAAATGCAAATCAATCTCCATGTCATCCTTCATGTCAAAATGCGCCGCAAGCTGGTTCCGCTTACGCCAAAATGTTGAGCGCGGTGACGATTCGACAAATGGGGGTTACTCTCGGCAACGCTCTCTCTTACCGCTTCAACCAGCTCATTGTAACGCCTTGGGCGTTGATGAACGGCTTGTCGAGGATCTTCCACTGTCCCGTGCTCAACAAAATTCGGCACCAAAAAACGAATAGTGTTGTCAGACGGTGCTTGTTGGCCACGATATTTTCGACAATATTCCCGTTAAGTTAACACACAACTGAACGACCATTTTCAATGTCACTATTTCGGTTGTTTCGCGTTGTTTCGGTGTGAAACGATTCATGTTTGAAATTGTACGGAATTGAGGTTTCAAAACATGTTTACTTAAGCCAATCGGTTGATAAATCTTCAAATTATTCAATTTTTACCAAAACCAACATAAACGATTGCTTATATGTCATATGGGCTGTCATTTGACGTGGTCATTCTATCTGTCAGCTGACTCTCGAATATAAGAATCACATTTGTCAACTTGTTTACAAATTTATGTCACTTATATACGTCAGTCAGCTCACCTGTCATTCGTTTTAGTCAGTCAGATCTGTCAGATAACTCTGGGAAAAAATCAACCAGTCTTGCCAACTCATTATAGTCATTAAAATTGATGTCATTTATATTTTCAATGATTTAAGAGTTGACAAATTTTTTTAAAAATTCTTCTAAAACTTGATTGAGATTTGAACCGAGGAAAACCAGAATACTTCGATCTTGCGGTGTGCTGTTGGTTCTGTTTTCTCCTTGTGGGCGCATTGGAAAGTGGAAATCTTCCATAGATACCGCAAAATTATACTTGTTCGACGGTTATGTCTGACATTTAGTTTTCTTCGTGAAGTATGAAATGAATATTAAGATTTCCCTCTCTTTATACTTAGAACGTTAAAGGGTAAAAATTAGCGACCTTGGAAGGTTCATACCACTTACCATAAGTCGTAAGCAAATACTTACACAAATACCATATCCACAGAGAAGCTCGATTTCCATTTGCTTTATGACAAAGTTCAATGCAGATTAAAATACTTACAAACTTGACTTTCAGCTGTAAGTAGTTGATATTGAAAACTTACAAATAAAGGAAATACAAAATAAAAAAAAAATCAAATAGAGAGAAAAAATCTCAACACGTTAATGAAATTAGCATAACGTGGCTAATTGCTTTGCCAAATTTGGAAATGATTATATTTAATTCTCATTCCAATAATTAAATGCATTAACAATTACTGGCCAACAACGAACAATAACAATAACAAAACAAACAAATAATAATAAAAAAAAAACAAAAATAAATAAATCAAAGTTTCAAAAAAAAAAAAAAAAAAAAACAACCTAAATTAAAATAAACAAAAAAAAAAAAAAATGAACATAAATAAAAATAAAATAATAAGAGGGCAACCAATAATAATAATCAAAAAAAAAAAAAGAATAATATCAATAAAAACAAAAAAAAAAAACAAAAGAAAAACAACATTAGAAAACTTGGTCAGTGGAAAATTACAATTGGATTTTTATTTATTTTAAGTCGGTGGGTACTGCTTAAGCCGATCCGCTCCGCTCCGCTCCAACTCCCAGCATGGAATTGATGGCTCGCAATGGAGGATAGCTGGCATTAACTAATACGACAAGCGAGTGAGTACAACAAATGTATCCTCACAACAAAACGAACTTACAGACACCCTGACTCTCTGTCCGAAATTCATGAATAGTGAGAGATGACTTGGCAAATTGTATCGAGGCGTTTGTCAGCGGCGGCAGCCACAACAACTTGAATAATCTTAATATCGTTACCTTAGTGTAGAAAGGCGCTAACTTACAGTTTATGTTTTACTTAAATCGAGTTTCTGGTGGATTCTGAAGCGGGTCCATTCAAATTAGCTAAAAATTTTACTGTAAAAAAAAAAACAAATAATGTTAGTTAGTCCCTTTATACGGTAAGGTAAGACATATATATGCCTGCTCTAATGATATTTATAAGATATAAAATGATATGAAAGTATAAAGTAATAAATAATAATAGTCGAATAATGGCATAAAAAATAATTAACATAAAATCCAATTAATTAAAGTTAATTTGTAGATTTAATGGAAAGTGTGAAGTTTGCAGTTTAAACACTCACACATCCACATAAATAACAATAATAACCTTTTCAGGTTTCCCCGCCTCCTTTCCCCGCAACCCCCCCATCGCCCTCCTCCCTCGCCTTTTCTTTTGAAACTAGATTACATCTTGGAGAGTAAATTTAAGATGAAAACCAAAATGGTTTTAGTCTAGAAGTTTAGGAGATGCAAGTCTTTACATCGATTTCGAAAGACCAGAACAAGTCAAGTAGCCTCGTTTCCTCTTTCTCTTCTCCCTCTCGAGAAATTTTACTTTACTTTACTTTTAATGGCACAACAGCCCATGGAGGGCCTAGGCCGAGCTTTTCGCATCCACTCATGTTGTGCGTGTTATATTTGTACATGAAGGAAGGGACGACCTACAGTTTAATACCGAATCCGAACGGCGAAGTGAAAAGCTTTTCATAGCAATTTTTACTCTTGTAGGTTTGCCATTGCCTGCCTGCCGAAGAGTTGGTGCCGTATAGAAAAATTATTTTTTCTACTTTTTGATTTTTTGATATTGCCTGTGCCGAGATTCGAACTCCGGACAGTCTGAGTAGCAGTCCAATGCACTACCACTACGCCACAGCGACCACAGAAATTACAGTTAGGTTATTTGTCGATGCGATCATCACTGGCACACACTGGACGATATATAGGCTGAGTTGAGTTGCTGGAAGTCCCCTGCTAAAAAGAACAGTCGCGTCTGGGTGTAGTGAACACCTCGATATAGTCAACACCTAAATTTTTACATGGTGTACTCTCAATAGTGAACAATCGAAAACCTCCATATAGTGAACAAAATTTGGAGACAACTTCGAGCAGAGAGCAACAAATAAAAGTAAGAAACATTTTAGGAAACCCACACTGACATCGATATTGAAAAATGGAATGCAATCGAAGACGATTCATTTTGCGAAATATGCCGAGAATATTTGCAGAATCTGATGATGATGACCAAGGCGAAATACAGACCACAAATCCTGTAAAAGCAACTGAAGCTATTGAAAGTTTTGATAATAATAATCTATTTAGGTTTCTCGGCCTCCCCCCTTTTTTCTTTTGAAATCAGATTACATCTTGGAGAGTAAACATAAGTGGTTTTAGTCTATCGCATGGACTGGGGCCAACCACTACTAATTATGCTGGTATACTATATATTAGCACTGCGAAGTCTGCGCGAAAAAGCGGCCCAAAAGTCAGTTTCTGAACGCAAGAAGCAAACATCTTCTACCATGTTCGCGAATTCTGTCATTACATAAATTTTTTATTTTTCTACAAAATTTATTATAACGTTCTCATGCATTTACAGACACAAATGTGTAATTTGAGCAAATTAAACTAAGTAGTTTTTGAACAAAAAATGTCAACCTTGATACAGTGAAGAACCTGAATACTGTGAACAGTCCTTGCAACAATTAGCTCACTAAATATATCCAGGCACGACTGTAATTCCAGGCACACTAATTCAGAATTGAGTATCGTATTGATGGAATCGAAGATTTCCTTTTGTCCACGTATCCTCATGAGAGAATATGCCATAGGAATCGAGTTACTTTCGCCGACCCGAACCTGGCATATTGATTTCTGAATTTTGTTGAATTTTTTTTTGTTTTTTCAAATTCTCGCCTTTGAATTAAATTAAAACAGAAATGTTGGTAGAAATCTGAAGTATAGAGTAAATCTGAATTGAAATATAGAGGCAAAATCTCGTTGGCCTTACAGCAGTGGTGGATTCATGCACCACCACCGCTTAGTCAGCGTTCTGCGGGAGGGCGTCATTTCTCAATATCCGATAATTGTTTATATTTTTGGTTTTGTTAATCCATTTATTTATTTATTTACTTGGTTTTTGACGTTTATATTTCAAACAGTTCACGCGTGATTCTTGACATGTGTCAAAGTAAAAAATGATCAGTTTGGTTTGCTATTTCATCATGAATAGACTTACGCCCGAACAACGTTGCACTGCTTGGGTCGGTTTATGGGCAGGCGGTATCATTGGGCCGTACTTCTTCAAAGACGATGAAGGCCGCAACGTTACGGTCAATGAAGAAAGGTACCGGAACCATACGATGAAAACAGAAATTTTTTTTCCGTTGCCGAAAATGCAAGAATTGACTCGGCCGACATGTGGTTCCAACAGGACGGTGCCACATGCCATATGCCACATGCCACACTGCTCGCGAAACCATGCATCAATTGAGAGGCAGAGGCGAATTTGGTGAGCAGTTAATCTCACGCTTTGGTGTAATCAATTGCCACCAAGATCGTGTGATTCGACCCCGTTGGACTATTTTTTGTGGGTCTATGGTAAGTCTCTTGTTTATAGAAACAATCCAAACACGATTCCTGCTTTGGAAGCCAACATTGAACGCGTCATTGCGTCATTTGTGAGATTCCGGCCGAAATGTGTGAAAAAGTGTGCCAAAATTGGACCTTCAGAATGCATCACTCGAATCGTAGCCACCGGCAATATTTAAGTGAAATTATATTTAAAAAGTAAATGGCAGAAATTGATTTATCAAACAAATAAAAATTTCATTCACTTTTGTAAAATTTTCGTTTTTTTTTTCGTGTCCAAAACTAAGTTCTTAAAAAATCATCATTTATAATATTTTCTGTTCAAGTCTGATTTTTGTTGTTAATTTTTTCTAATTTCTAATTTGAAATGCATGGGAAATTATGGTCATGAATTGTGCTAACAATAGCGTAAATATAAATATAATATGTAAAACAAAAAATACAAAAACAAAAAATGAAATATAAATGAGCTTTTAATGGAAGAGAAAATATTGTTTGTCTGTTAATCTTTTTTTTTTTGGGTATTTTTAGTAATTTTCAGCTGTCGTTGCTATATTTGATGCTATATTTGTTTACATAATTTGTTAAGTTGATTTTACCATTTTAAAACAAAAGAAGCTTTAGAATATATTCAGCAACAAAAATGAGCGAAGACAAATTAGCATATTCAAAAATACACAAAAAAAAGAGATCTTCTCCTCGGTTTTTCAATGGTTTATGACTTTTTAACTATTCTCCATTTTTTTTTATGAAAACTTTTTTTTTGTTTTTCGTTAATATAAGTGACAAAAAAACATTAATTGAAAATTAATTACTTTGGGAAAGATTTTCCATTAGCAACACAGATTTTTTTTAAATTTTTTTCTTTTTTTTTTACTTTTTTATGTAAATTTGTTTCTTTGGTTTAAGTTTACTCTTGAAATTAGTTTATGAATTTGGCTCAAGTAAGAGGTTGTTTTTTGGGTGTTTTTTAATTTTGTATTTTATTTAATTAACATGAATTTTAAGCGCTTCTGACTATTTTTGGAGAATCACGTCTTTTGTTTTGGAATTAGTATTTTTTTAAATGTTTTTTTTTTGTGGTTACTTTATTGGGTTTCGCTTTGCTTTCCTTGAAATTTGTTTCTTCTCAGTTTCTTGCTTTCTTTCCATTTTTGGTTTTTTAATTTTGGTTGGAGGAACTAATTTTTTTTTTTGTTTTTTGTTTTTTATGTCATTGTTTACAATTTTCTTTCTTATTTTTCATCATCAGATCTTCGGTTTCCTAAAGTCACAAACGATGTTTGATATCTTTTTGAAATCTTTATTTAATCCCAATTTTGGAGCTGTAATTTGAATTCGTTTTGTCTTTGAGGTTTATGAGATAAATAATATTAAAAAAAATTTCTAAAAATATTGCAAAAAATAAAAAATCGTCGGTAATTTCATTTCAAAGTAACAATTAACAGTGAATCTTTATAGTAAAATGAAGTTCCAGTAATTTTAACTAAGATCCGACCCAGAAACACTTCCATAAAAACGGATTCTGTATAGCAAAGTGGAGTTTCAGCAATCTAAACTAAAATCGGACACAGAAACGCGAAGGAGACCCGTTTTTTCCCTCGCAATCAATCTCCAGAGGGGATGGGTTGAAACCCGTGCTTCAGTAGACCTTTATTTAAAAAATATTAAAAAACATAGCAAAGTATAGTATTGGTTGAAAAAAAGCAAGTAAGAAAGACCGAAAAGTTACAGAGCAAAAATTCTAAGGAAAAATATTTTCTGTGAGCTTAGCCCATAGTCGGGGAGCAGTACCGTAACTCTCTCTCTCTGTAGTGCGTACTGCATTGGAAGATTGTGTCATCGGGCACAGCTTGAGTTCCGCTAGTGGTTTCGCGGGAAAGAATACCACACCAAACTACTTAAGTATTAGATCCTGGCTGCAAAATCCCTGAAACCTTCTCAACCCAGCTGAGTTTTGTGCAAATACTTAGTTAATTATAATATTACTTCTATCGGTGTAAGCTAAATAAACTAATTATAATCATTTATTCGTGTGTTGTTTAAATATCTTTACTTTTTTTTACTTTTAATGGCACAACAGCCCATGGAGGGCCTAGGCCGAGCTTTTCGCTTTTCGCATCCACTCATGTTGTGCGTGTTATATTTGTACATGAATGGAAGGGACCTACAGTTTAATGCCGAATCTGAACGGCGAAGTGAAGAGCTTTTCATAGGGAATTTTTTGCTCTTGTAGGGTTGCCATTGCCTGCCAAGAGGTGATGAAAGAAAGAGAAATTCTTTTTTCTACTTTTTGATTTTGCCTGTGCCAGGATTCGAACCCCGGTCACTCTGCTTAACAGTCCAACGCACTACCACTTCTCCACAGCGACCACAATATCATAACATTGTTAAATTGTCAACTAGGGAGAGGGAGAGAGAGAGAGAGAGAGAGAGAGAGAGAGAGAGAGAGAGGGAGGGAGAGAGAGGGAGGGAGAGAGATATAGACAATTGACTATAAATGTTCAAATGTTGCTGTCAACAGACAATCAAACTCATGTTAAAAATTATTAAATTATTTAATTTCCATTTTATGCACACGCACGTACACTCACACCCACACACACACACACACACACACACACAACCTGAAACTCATACGTAGTACATTTTACATTTACACTGTGTATAATTTGTGAAACTCTACTCTACTCGTTTACCATAGAGTAGACTAAAGTGTTAATTACAAGTACAAACATCAGTAGCAATAATTTTCAGAGCCGCCTTTCTCCTCCCCTTTCCCTTTCATGATGACCAAATGACAATGATGATTTCACTTCCAACAACAACAGCGGCAGCAGCAACAGCAATCACTGAAATAAGTATTTATTACAATTAATATGGCGACATTCATACTTACAGACACTGTACGAATACAATGTTGCAACAAAGTTAATTGCAACAATATATAAGTAATAACAAACAACAACAACAGATGCGCTCTGTGTATACTCTGAGTAGCATACCCGCGCCGGCACCCTCACCCCCACCATCACCTCACCCCAAAAACTATGCTCTGATATTGCAAATGAAATGGCAACAACTGTTGCACCAGCAACCAGCCAACAACCAACAAATTGTGTATCCTCTACATGGTCTACGTGGGTCCAGCACAAAGTTTCTGTTGTAAAGCTTTCCCACTATTTTCCCACCTGCTTTCGCGTTCCACCTTTTCAGCGTGGAAATAATCAACATGCAAGTGGGTAAGCAGAGGGAAATACAAAACGAGCCCTTCTAAGATTACTAACTGATAAAGCTGAACGGACTTCACTCACTCTTCACGTGCTCCTTTTTCTTTATGCTCATTAAGTTCAAGTTAATGAGCGAAATCGATTCAAAAATTTTAAACCCGGTAGGAACAATTATTTAAGTCTTGCATGCAGGCCCCAACGAAAGTGGGAGGACGGTGGAGAATTTTAACCGCTCACGAATTTTTCAGGAGGAATTTATTTTCTGAAAATAATTTTTGTCGAAATTTTCCTATTTGCCCATAAGTTGTTTTCTACCAAAATTTAGTCAGTATTATTCTCTAAAAAATATATGGAGACCGGAGGTTTAGTTTTTTACATCAGGTTTGTTACATTAACCCCATGAATTTTCCAGTTTATATCGCAAAAATGTGAAAAATGGGTAAAAATGCATGTATAAAGTTTGAAGACTAAGCTTTAGGTGCAAATTTCAAAAATAAGGGGTCCGTAAGCTTAATATTCGGGCCAGTATTTCATCTTCACGGCCCTGCTGGTATAACCCTCTGAATTATTTTTATATTTCTGTCTTTCGCGCTATATCAATATTGGCCAGCCAAACCGAGGAAGGTGTTTGGACGGGAGAAAAAAATTAAGTATGGGGGATTT